>BKCH01002286.1:0-145231 GCA_008635985.1 Ficus erecta | reverse complement strand
TGCATACATTACATACAAGCATCAAACTTTGCTCCTTAATTAGCATGCTTCAAGCACTGCCCTAGGCAGATTTTTGGACCAAATTAGGGGACACACAACCCTAAGCATCAAGCATGAAAATCAATCATAACAAGCACAATAATGCAAGAATTTAAACCATACACCCTTAGATCTACAAATCAAGCACATACTCAACTTAGGGCACAAAATAGGAAATGGACTTATGTCCTTACAACCAAATTGAACTACCTTTTATCTTTAAATTTGAACTCAAATAAGAGAGTTAGGGTTCTAGATTTTTACCTTAGACCAAAGTCAAGTTTGGTCACAAAATCTCTTCCTCCCCTAGCCTCCTTAGCTCACGGCCACACCACCCAAATGGCACCAAAAATTTTTCGGTTTGATCTCCTTGGTAGATCCACTCCAAGCCGAGCACTCCACCAAGATTTGGCCTCAAATTTTCAGTTTCTTCTTCCTCACTCACTCGGCCACACCACCAAATGACCCAAAAAATTTCTAAATTTTCTTGGTTTATCCTAGCTCAAATCCGAACCCTATGAACAAAACCCCAAGAAAATTTTGATTTCTCTCACTCCTTTCTCTCCTCTGATTTCCAGATTTTTTGTGGAAATTTGCAAGAGTTTGGCTGTTTTTCTCTGATTTTTCCAGCCAAAAACCGCCCCCCCTAGGCCTATTTATAGGTGAGTTTTGGGGTCATTTTGTAATTAATTTTGTTCACCTTTTCTAATAATTCCATGAGAAAAACTAATTCTAATTTGGCCCCAAGCCGGCCACCATGCTCTAGAATGGCCATATTATCCAAAATTTTTTTTTTAATACCATAATGATGTCATAATCAAAAGGTTGGTGAGGTAAGCACCATTAGGCTTGTTTGGCAATTCTTGCTAAGCAGTCCAAATTAGTTAACACAGATATTTAATACTGTTAACTATTAATAACAGTATTTTATCACTAAACTGCAGTCCAAAATTTATCTGTGTAAAATTTGACTGTATAAAATTTTTCTTATAATTTGAAGCCCTTTGGCCCAATATACCCTAATTTATGTGCTTGATTTTTCTAGGTGATTTTAAATCTTAATCTTAACATCTTGTCCGAAAAATGGTTTTTCGCAGTATATTTTCCATACTGTTTGACCATAATCAGTATCATCATATGGTTGACTTTTCTGGTCAACCTTGACTTTTTAGGTCAAACTTTGACCGCCATGCAAGACCATGCATACGTGAAATTTTCTATTCTTCTAACTCAAAATGATACATACTTGTTAAAGCAATCATTTTTAAGTCTCATAAGATCATGAGAACTTAAAATTTCAATAAAAACCCATCTCAGATTTTCATGAATATATTCTAAACATGCATAAGTTTCTTTACAAACAACGTAAGGTCGTGAAAATTTGGTTATTACAATCTTCCCCCCTTAAAAATTTTCGTCCTCGAAAATTAGAATAAATGGGTAGTTCTTTCTCATCTCATCTTCCAATTCCCAGGTTGCTTCTTCAACCTTGTGGTTGCGCCATAAAACTTTAACCAGGGAAATGGTTTTGTTTCTTAGGACCTTCTCGTCTCGATCCAGAATTCGAACTGGCTTTTCTTCGTATGTCAAATCCGTTTGAACTTCCACCGGTTCTTGACTAAGCACATGACGGATCTGGTACATACTTCTTTAACATTGAAACATGAAAAACATCGTGATTGCAGCTAATTCTGGTGGCAAAGCAAGCCTGTAAGCTACTTTCCCAATCTTTCAAGGATTTCAAACGGTCCTGTATATCTCGGACTGAGCTTCCCCTTTTTGCCAAATCTCATTACCCCTTTCATAGGAGCAATCTTAATGAACACGGCCTCTCCAACTTGGAACTCCAATGGTCTTCTACGTTTATCGGCATAACTTTTCTGTCTGCTAAAAGCTATGTCGAGCCTCTGCTTAATCTTCTTGATATCTTCAGAGGTCTTCTTAATGAAGTCTGTTGTTTGTAGCTGCTTCTGTCCAACCTCTTGCCAGTGGATGGGAGATCGACATTTCCTTCCATATAGGGCTTCGAATGGTGCCATACCAATTGAAGCGTGATAACTGTTGTTGTAAGAAAATTCGATCAATGGCAGCTTCTGATCCCAGTTTCCTTTGAAATCCAGAACACATGATCTCAGCATATCTTCCAGTGTTTGGATGGTTCGTTCCGACTGGCCGTCAGTTTGGGGGTGAAAAGCTGTGCTAAACTTCAGTTTGATCCCATGGCATTGTGAACACTGGTCCAAAATCGAGAGGTGAAACGTCCGTCACGGTCTGAAATGATTGATTTTGGCACTCCATGCAGCTTAACAATCTGAGATACGTAGACTTCAGCCAATTTTTCCACTGAGAATGTGGCTTTGATAGCAATGAAATGGGCTGATTTGGTCAATCTATCCACCACAACCCAAATTGTGTCATTTCCACTTGTCGTCCTGGGTAATCCTACTACAAAATCCATAGTAATTTGCTCCCATTTCCATTCAGGGAACTCTATTTTCTGCAATTCTCCTCCAGGATGTCGGTGTTCAGCCTTAACTTTCTGGCAAGTTAGATTTTGACACGTATTCTGCTACTTCATTCTTCATTTTTGGCCACCAAAAGTTCTCCCGGAGGTCCTTGTACATTTTGGAAGCTCCTGGATGTACCGAGTATGGCGTCTTATGAGCCTCTGACATGATCTGATCCTTCAGAAATTCAAAGTCGGGAACACAGATCCTTTCCTTGAAGTAGATAGTGCCATCGGCAGAGGTTTTGAACTCCTTGTTCTTTCCGCCAAAAAGTTGTGCCTTTAGCAAAAACGAATCTTTTCCTTGATGCGCTTGATGGATTCCAATAGATCGGACTGAAGAGTCAGAGAAGATAATTTCCCCGTGATCATTTCCAGGTTGAACTCAGAAATCTCCTTTTGTAGTGGCTTAGGGAACGCTTCGATAGACATTAGCATGCCCGAGGATTTCTACTTAAAGCATCTGCTACCCTGTTTGCCTTCCAGGGTGATAAAGGATCTCGCAATCGTAGTCCTTTACAAGTTCCAGCCATCTACGCTGTCTCATGTTGAGCTCCTTCTGGGTAAAAATTACTTAGACTCTGGTGATCAGTGTAGATTTCGCATTTGTTTCCATACAAATAGTGTCTCCAGATCTTAAGTGCGAAAACTACCGCTGCTAGCTCCAGATCATGCGTAGGATAATTCCGTTCATGATTCTTCAATTGTCTTGATGCGTATGCTACTACTTTCCCATTTTGCATCAGGACAGCTCCTAATCCATTCTTGGAAGCATCACTATAAATTACGAAATTTCCCGCTCTACATCTGGATTATTAACACGGGCGCACTTGTCAGCTTTTTCTTGAGCTCTTGGAAATTCTCTTCACACTTCTGGTCCATTCATTTTTTTATCTTTTCGAGTGAGAGCGGTAATGGTGCAGCAATCTTGGAAAATCCTTCGACAAAACGTCGGTAGTATCCGGCTAATCCAAGAAAACTTCTTATTTCCGTCACACTCTTGGGTACTGGCCATGAACTGACTGCTTCCACTTCGCAGGATCTACGGAAATTCCCTCTTTTGACACAACATGCCCCAAGAAATGAACTTTCTCCAGCCAAAATTCACATTTTGTGAACTTAGCATAAAGCTGATTCCTCCTCAACGTTTCCATTACCATCCTAAGATGCTGCGCGTGTTCCTCCTTGGACCTTGAATAAATCAAAATGTCGTCAATGAAGACAATGACGAATTTATCCAAATATTCCTTGAATACTCGATTCATAAGATCCATAAAGGCGGCTGGGGCGTTAGTTAATCCAAAGGGCATACCAAAACTCATAGTGCCCATATCGTGCGAAAAGCTGTCTTGGAGATATCTGCCTCCCGAATTCTGAGCTGATGGTACCCTGATCGTAGATCGACCTTTGAAAACACAACCGCTCCTCGGAGTTGATCAAAAAGATCGTCAATCCTTGGAAGAGGATACTTATTCTTGATCGTATTTTATTCAGTTCACGGTAGTCAATGCACATTCTCAATGATCCATCCTTCTTTTTGACGAATAAAACGGGTGCTCCCCATGGAGAGTAACTTTGTCGGATGAATCCTTTGTCAAGCAGTTCTTGCAACTGTACTTGAAGCTCTCAGCTCAGCTGCGCCATACGATAGGGGGCTTTCGATATTGGGCAACTCCAGGTAGCAACTCAATCTCAAAAGAAATTTCCCTTTCTGGCGGAAGTCCTGGCAAATCCTTCGGAAAAATATCTACAAATTCCTTTATAACAGGAACGTCTTCCGGTGTCAGCTCCATTTCTTGATCCTTGTCCCCATGTTAGCTAAATATCCTTGACAACCATTAGCTAACATTTTCCAGGCCCTTATTGCTGAAACAAATCGAGTTGCTGGACTCCGAGACTGACCATAGAAGTTGAACTCTACTTCTCCGTAAGGGTTGAACGTCACGCACCTCTTGCGGCAGTCAATCTTGGCGTTGTATTTACTCAAAAAGTCCATTCCTAAGATCACATCGAAATCCTGAAGCTTGATTGCAATGAGATCTACATATAATTCTCTGCCACAAATTCCTACGGATGTGTTTCGTATCCAAAAATTGGACCACAAAAATTCTCCGGATGGCAGAGAGGTTTTGAATGGTTGTTCTAAACTATCCACACCCCTTCCTTTTGAGCAAATTCCAATGATATGAACGAGTGGGTGGCACCAGAATCAAATAGGACAATTGCATCATAGGTGGCGATAGAAATCTGACCTGTCACCACATGCGAAGTCCCGGCTTCTGCATCTCCCTTGGTATAGGCGTAGATTCTGGCTTGCGGTTCAGGAGCCTCTAATCTGCCTTGAGCGATTGAGGGTCCTTCGAGCTTTGCCTGGACTGCATGTAACTGGCTGTTGGGGTTCCGGCTTGGGTATGAAGGATTCTGGCCTTGGGTGTTCAAGTGCAGTTCTTTGCAAAATGACCCTCCTTGCCACAGAGGTAACATGCATTTGATCCCATTCGGCATACTCCCGGGTTTTTCTCCCGCACTTGGTACACACCGGGTAGCTATTGCTATTGCCCTCATCCACAGCAATCTTTTTCTGAGGGTAGTTTCTTTGCTGACCCTGGCCAGTAGAGTTCTCGTTTCGTTTATTCTTCCCAAACTGTTTAGAACCTTGAGCAAAATTGCGGGGCTGACCTTTCTGGTTCATTTCGGGATTCTGACGGGGTTGCGTCTGCTTCCCCATGGCCTTTTCTTCCTTCTTTGCCTTAAAGAACTTAGCTCGTTCTTCCTTGTCCCGGTTAATCCAATATTCTGCTCTTATGGCTCGGCTTATACAATCGGATACCCGAGTAGGTGGACTATCACCAGCACTGACTTGCTTGCGATATCTGACCGAAACATCTTCATCATCAATCTAACTTTTTCGGTCTCACCTGGCACCAATTCCGGGCACAATCGGGCTAACTGCTCAAACTTATTAATAGCCTCCATTACCGTCATCGTTCCCTGTCTCAAACTGGTAAATTCATCCTGCTGGGCTGCCAGGATTTCTCTGTTAAAGTACATAGTTCGGAACTCCGACACGAAATCTTGCCAACTCATGGTCGTAACGTCGCGACGCATCTGGACTGTCATCCACCAGTGTCTAGCGTCTTTCTTGAGAGCGAAGGAAGCACAAAGGACTTTTTCTTGCTCTGTCAACCGCCATGAAATCCAAATAACCTTGGATGTCAATCAACCAATTGTCAGCGGCAATCGGGATCGTGGTCCTTCAAATTCTGGCGCTTTCATCCGCCTAAATCTCTCGTAAAGTAGATCTTCCCATACTGGAGGTAAGTTCGCTTGTACCCTACTGGTGCTACTGGAACCTCTGGCTGACCTCTGGTTGAACATCAGGTACCGGAGGTACTACTGGAGGTACTCTGATATTCTGTGGGGGAACCTCGTTAGCCTGAGGTCCTCTGATTTATCTGAGCTAACTGCTCCCGGAGTCTATTTGTTTCCTGTTGCTGCTCAAGTAACTGTCGTTGCAAATTTGCTACAACAGTTGCTAGATCCGGTTGCAGGTGGATTCTGGTTCACAGGCATTGTTTGCGAGGGTGTACCATCTTTTATTTCCTATTAAACCATAAGAAAAGAGATTATCGAACTAGTAATATCATTTCTTTCATCATATATCATATCGTAATATATTGGATCATAACATAATCATTCTCATCATAACATGGCTTACATAATCGTAACATATCTGTATCATAACATGATTTTCGTGATCATAACGTAACATGGTACTTGATCTGTTTCTTGGAAATTTACAGAAAGTACATTATATTTGCCAAAATAATATATACAAGATTGTTACATCATTCTTGTAAATACATATCTGTTCATAGTATTTTATGTACATGAACAAAAATGGTAATGGGAGTGTCTAAACACTTTACCATCATACATAGTCAAAAATGGCGATGGAATGGCTACCCACTTTCCATCATACATCAGTACAAGCCTACTATCAACAAAGAAATAAGCGAGCACATATCAGTCCTAGGGGTCAAAATAATATACATGATCGACCAAAATGCTGATCTCAATCGTCGTCTAAGCATCTACGTCGGAGTCAGTCTCCCAATCTCCGTCGTCGAAAATGATCTCCTCTGGGTCGTCAACAAAATCCTCCTGATCCTCAAACCATCCTGCTTGCTCTAATTCGGGCGCCGGCTCCATCTCCTCGTCGTCGTCCTCCTCCTCATGGATATATCAATGATAATAGGATCTGCCGGTGGATCTGCTGGTATAATTTCAACATATCCTCCTCGTCACTGGAGATGTCTATGACAGGAGGGTCTGCTGGTGGATCATGGGGTATAAACCATAACATCGTCCTCCTCCGGGCTCCTCTGCATCTGGTCACCCTCAGCATCCCCCTGCCCCTCGGCCTCATGGGCTGGCAACCTCCTGCTCCGGGACTGCGGGAATCGGCTCCTGCGGGGGTGCTGGTCCTACCTCGTGTAATGGCTCCCCTATTGCCAGCGTTCATCTACGGGTGCCTGATGATCACCCTCAGCATGCCTCCGCTTGCTCCGCGTCCGCGTGTACCTCAGCCTCTAAATATCCTCAATCAGGTGCCCCACAGACATCCTGGGTGTAGGAAAAAGGGACATGCTGGCGAATACGACCAGGTAAGCCGTTTCGCAAAACGGTCAGTGCCTCCATCACAGGGTGGTCTATGTCCTGTGGAACGTAGGGCAACATGGCTCCTGAAATCTCGCGCAATAATGAGCCCATGGTCTCGAGAGGGTATGCGTGCCACTCAAGCGCGTACTGTGGTATCGCGTCTCGTACATGTCCCTATAAATGTCGGGATCACGCTGAGGCGCTCCTGGCCCGTAATCCAGTATCGGTCCAAACCGTCCAATCATCAGTGCACAGAAATGTGCCCAGGTCCGGCTGGGGTAGCTGTGGCTCTCCTACTGATATCCACCAAAGACGGGCGTCGCCACTCAAACATCGACTACCCAACGAGACCTGCACGCGATCCGGGATATGGCTAGTACGAAAGATGAGCTCCATATCATACAACCATGCTCCTAAGGGCATCGTCCGTCTCGTACCGTCAAATAATAATGGACGTGCCTCGTAAAAGGATGTCGCTGCATCTCGGTCCGCATCTACGTGATCCGGATCCATATCGACGAATCTACATACCATAATCACATAATAAATATTTATACATAAACTAATTTTAACTTACAATGATAGTGGCGTTGGAAGGCGAACTGTGAAATCAGGTAGCAGGGAACCGCTCTGATACCAACTCCGTAACGACCGCCTAGCACGGACCGTTACCGTACATACATACATGCCTAACATACTTATTTATTTAACAAAAGTAGTGGAAAATTTTTTTTTTTTTCTACTACTGGAGTACTGTTTGGAATAATATAAACATAAAATATTAAACATAAATTTACGGAAGACATAGCGGCTTATCCCTTCTTTCACAGTTGCCCCGCCAACTCCATCATCTTGTATCAAAATTCGCCAGTAGGTTGTTTACCTACAGCATAGACGTAAGACGTGAGCTTTCGCTCAGCAAGTACAACTTTATTTTCCGCAACGCAATTAATTAATAGCAAATCATAACATATTCTAATTATGCATGATCCAATTATGATTTATTATGCGTAATTGTTTATGGGCCCCTTATCATGGGTGATCGTACCGGGCGCGCAACTATGGAACGGTTGGGGCGGCCAAAACCATTTCCAACTCAGTCCACAGTCCTACCCGACCTTGGACGGGTCGGTACGTCACAGGCAAGCTCGCTCGCCATTATACTTATTTGTCATCTTGACCTTGTTCTTATTAATTGTGAACATGCTTCATGATGTCACATGAGTATAACTGGTAATCATATCTTAGTCATGCCATCTACTTGATAATTTAAATCATAGCACATAACATACATTGTATCATGTTACACTAAAAGCCTATGCTGTAGGCGAGTTGTACTTACCCTCTCTTACTATGTCCCTCTTTGATACTGTTCTCTAACTGGCACAGCTGCAGGCCCTTTCCTGCTTGAATAGGGACATAGGTGAGAGTTCAATTCTCATTGTGCAGTGTTGGTGTCTTAACCAACATGCTTACTAATTTCTAGTTGTATGTCCCCGATACTTGATATCTGGTTTGGTCACAAATATAAATCCTACTGTTTGGGAGGATTATTCTTTAAAAGATTATTTTGGACAAACCCTTGAGGCTAATTCTTTGACAAAAATGCCGGATTTCTTTAAAACCTTAAGCTTTGGGACTAGGCCGGTAACTCAGGTATTATCCTTGATTACCGTCCGTAATCGGCTTGATTACAATTTTTTTATCTTAAAAACTCTATTTTCTTATCCTTTTGCCATTTTGGGAGATTTAACTTTAAATCCCTTTAATATTTTTGGTAAAAATTCCAATCTTTAAAACAAATCTTTATAAAGGTCGTTTAAGACTGAGAACTGCCTTTGGAACAGTTTTAAGCAAAAATGCAGTTTTCTTTTTCTTTTTGAAACTGTTTGTAAAACTTATGTGCAGGAATTTTCGGTTCCCTGCACACTCTTCATAAAACAATACCATTTTAAAAATCCATTTGGAATTTGAAAAACTTTGTCTTCATGAAAGTTGTAGCTCTCGAAAAATGGTAAAACTTTCATGTTTTACGAAAAATCCAGTTCTGCTTGTATTTGCGTCAGTTTTTGTTTGAAACAGGCTGATCCTGTAACTTGGGTCTGGGCAAACCCGCCACGGATTTTTGTAAAAACGAAGGCCATTGGAGCCTCATTTTTAAAATCTTCTCGCGTAGTCTTCTAGGAAAAATCGTTCCGAGCAACTTTTGTGTTTTACAATTTACCCAATTCGTCCTCTAAATGCCTCTAATTTTTACTTTCCCGAAACTGACCAGTTTTGAATCCGAATTGGCAGTTTTGGTTGTTAAGTCCGTTTTACGTCCTATTTCGTGAAATCTACCTCGACCGATCACTTCGGGAGTCTATATGGCAAACACAAAGCGTTTCTAACGTCCCACATGAACCCTTAAATCGTCCAATTGAAACCATGCAAACCAAATTCAAAAGCCCTAAGCCTAGGTTTGCATTAGCCCTAACTTTGCATACATTACATACAAGCATCAAACTTTGCTCCTTAATTAGCATGCTTCAAGCACTGCCCTAGGGCAGATTTTTGGACCAAATTAGGGGACACACAACCCTAAGCATTAAGCATGAAAATCAATCATAAACAAGCACAATAATGCAAGAATTTAAACCATACACCCTTAGATCTACAAATCAAGCACATACTACCAACTTAGGGCACAAAATAGGAAATGGACTTATGTCCTTACAACCAAATTGAACTACCTTTTATCTTTAAATTTGAACTCAAATAAGAGAGTTAGGGCTCTAGATTTTTACCTTAGACCAAAGTCAAGTTTGGTCACAAAACTTCTTCCTCCACCTAGCCCTCCTTAGCTCACGGCCACACCACCCAATTGGCACCAAAAATTTTTTGGTTGCTCTCCTTGGTAGATCCACTCCAAGCCGAGCACTCCACTAGGATTTGGCCTCAAAATTTTCAGTTTTTCTTCTTCCCTCACTCACTCGGCCACACCACCAAATGCCCCAAAAAATTTCTAAACTTTTCTTGGCTTTATCCTAGCTCAAACCCGAACTCTTATGAACAAAAGCCCCAAGAAAATTTCTGATTTCTCTCACTCCTTTCTCTCCTCTGATTTCCAGATTTTTTTTGTGGAAGAATTTGGCAAGAGTTTGGCTGTTTTTCTCTGATTTTTCCAGCCAAAAACCGCCCCCCCCATAGGCCTATTTATAGGTGAGTTTTGGGGCCATTTTGTAATTAACTTTTGTTCACCTTTTTCTAATAATTCCATGGAGAAATACTAATTCTAATTTGGCCCCAAAAGAACCGGCCACCATGCTCTAGAATGGTCCAATATTATCCAAAATTTTTTTTTAATTACCATAATGATGTCATTAATCAAAAAGTTGGTGAGGTAATCACCATTAGGGCTTGTTTGGCCTTAATTCTTGATAGGCAGTCCAATTTATGCTAACACAGATATCTTTAATACTGTTAGTTATTAATAACAGTATTTTGTCTCTAAACTGCAGTCCAAAATTTATCTGTGTAAAATTTGACTGTATAAAATTTTTCTTATAATTTGAAGCCCTTTGGCCCAATATACCCTAATTTATGTGCTTGATTTTTCTAGGATGATTTTAAATCTTAATCTTAACATCTTGTCCGAAAAATGGTTTTTCGCAGTATATTTTCCATACTGTTTGACCATAATCAGTATCATCATATGGTTGACTTTTCTAGTCAACCCTTGACTTTTTAGGTCAAACTTTGACCGCCATGCAAGACCATGCATACGTGAAATTTTCTTTTCTTCTAACTCAAAATGATACATACTTGTTAAAGCAATCATTTTTTTAAGTCTCATAAGATCATGAGAACTTAAAATTTTCAAATAAAAACCCATCTCAGATTTTCATGAATATATTCTAAACATCGCATAAGTTTCTTTACAAGACAACGTAAGGTCGTGAAAATTTGGTTATTACATTAAGTACGATGAAATTACCAATGTTGCAACTTATTATAAGTTCATAGGAGAGTTTTATGCCACTTTCAATAGTAAGAAGCAATATGAGATAATTTTATTTTTCAGAGCCCAAATTTGAAATTAAAGGTGTATAAAAACCCATCATTTTTTGAAAGGCGTTTTTTCCTCCTTTGTTTTAAGTGACAAGAGGAACAAGAACAACAAACATCCTAAACAATTAAGAACATCCCAACTGGATTAAATGGGCTAATTTTCTTTGTTGGCCAATTTTCATCCAAATATAACTTACTTTCCATATTTTTCTAAAAATTCAATTAATTCAATTAATCATGACAAAGTGAGGTGTCCTTAATTAAAGTTCCATTTGGCTTTCTTCCACAAATGCAGTCCATTTCATACTAATACAGATTTTACAAATACTGTTTTCACAAATAACAGTACTGTTATACTGGACTGCAGTCCAGAATTCATCTGTACTTAACGAAAGAAAACAAAATAGAAGGGGAGATTTTGTTATAACTTCATTGTTCAGGGGAATATCCCATTTAATGTCATGTGGTGCTTCTGTTAAGAAAACTAATAGAAGGGGAGATTTTGTTATAACTTCATTGTTCAGGGGAATAAATATTAAAAATTAAAATTGGGGGACGATTTGTTATGAGGATGAGGTCCAAATTTCAAGGGAAAATTATGAAATTTATCCTCATTTAAAAACATGTTATCAATTGTAATGATACTTATAAAATATATTATATGATATAATTTTTCGTATATTAATACCCTTTCTCTTTTGAACTCGAAATAGCCACTTTTCTTTTCAATATTAGTTATTATATATTTTTATAGATTATTGAGTTTCTCCGGTTTATCTTAAAATCTTAAAACCATTAAATCTTTGGTTCTTTCTTCTTTTGTAGGGGACGTTTGTTTATTAAACTAGGAAATAAGCTTCAACATCAGGTTACACAGTAATTTCTGCATGAATGAAACTTGACCCAATGCTAACCTAGCTTCTTCTTCTTCTTCTTCTTCTTTTTTTAATGGAAAAGCTTAATTTTAAGCAAAGAAAAAAAAAAAGGACTTACAAAATAAAATAAATAAATAAAAGAAACACAAAAAAAAAAACCCAAATCAAGGAAATTAAGGAAATATTTTACATTTAAGCAAAAAACAAAAAAACAAAAACAAAAAAACAAAAAAAAAATAAAAATAAAAAACAAACAAAAGCTTATCTTACATTTAAGAGAGTAAATTATAGTCCGTTAAGGAGAATAAGGTATTGGTACCACATGAAGATGAAATTTCTTACGAACAGTGATCCCATAAACTTCAGTCATGTCCATATTCTCAGCATAATACGGCAACTTCCAATCAAACCAGTACAGAAGATTGGCAATCGAATATTCAACACTAGCAATCCCAAATGCAAGCCCAGGGCATCTCCTTCTCCCAAATCCAAAAGGGATAAACTGAAAATCATGACTACCGAACTCTATTGGATTGTTCTCGAAAATCTCTGGAATTGTAATAGCCGCCTTTTGTTGATTCATGATCTCCTTATTAAGGAGCATGAAGGTTTTATGTGAAATGTTTGATTTGATCTTATTTAGACTATAATTGAGTATAGTCTCATAAGACTCAATAACAGTTTGCTTAGCCAAACATAAGGCCTTTTGAGAAAAAGGGCAAGATGAAAATTTATGATTTTTTTTGTTGGTCAAAGTTTGACCAAGGTTGACTTTAAGTTGACCAATGTTTGACCAAGACAGTACAACAGTATAATAAGCAGTATGAAAATTATACTATGAAAAACTGTCATCACGGATGAAAGTAAAAGAATAAGGTTCAAGACCACCTTAAAAAATCAAGCACAATATTTAGAGCAATAAGGACTAAGAAGCTTTTAGTCCTAAGAAAAACTTATACGCAATCCAGTTAAATGCAGATAAATTCTGGACTGTAGTCCAGTACAATGATACTGTTATTAGTTGAAAACAGTATTAGCATTATCCAAGTTATAAAGAAAATGGACTGCATACTAAGAAAAGTGCCAAACATGGCCTTAGTGGGGGGACACTTCACCTAAGGAAATTTATATTTTTTTGAATAAAAAGTTAATGAGATAATTATGCAATTAATGCATGCAAAATGGCCTTGTGTTGGCCGGCCACCTCAAGGGGCTTTTTAGCAAATGTGAAAATTTTGGGGTTAGATATGTAATTTTAGGAATAAAAATAATTCCAAAAAGAAATTATTTTCTTCACCTATAAATAGGTGGAGGAGGGAGGCTCATTTTGTTCACAAAATGAGAAAGCTTACCAAAACCATGCCAAAATCACTCCTCACACTTTTCTTTTGAAAAAAAATCTGAACTTAAGTGAAAAAGAAAAAAGGGAGAGAAAATTTTAGTGGTGGCCGGATTTTGAAGCAAGGGGTGGCTGAAGTTTTTGGAGGGTTTCCAAGCTAGGGAGGCCGGTTCTAGCACTAAGCAAAGGAGGGAAAAAGTTGAATCCAAACCTAGCCCTAACCTTTGGGTGAATTAAGGTAACTTCCCTTGGACCCTAAGCTTTTCAAATTAAGCTTTGATTGGAGATTTATGTAATAACTAGTTTTTACGACATTACGTTTCCTTTCAAAGTAATTTAATGTGTACCATGAAGGTAATTATGAAAAAGCCCGATTAAGGGTTTTTATTAAGTTTTGTGAGTTCTTATGATTTTATAAGACTCAAAAATGATTGCTTAGTCAAGCATGTGACCTTTTGAGTAGAAATGGAAGAAAAAACTCTATGATTTCATGTTGGTCAAAGTTTGGCCAAAAAGTCAAAGGTTGACTAGAGAAGTCAAATGTATGACAGTACTGTGATATGATAAGCAGTATGAGAAATTTACTGCAAAAACCGTCTTTACGGACAAGATAGTAAGAATAAGATTTAAAACCACCATAGAAAAATCAAGCACATCAATTAGGGTATCAAGGGCCAAATGGCTTCAAGCTATAAGAAAATTTTTATACAGTCCATTTTTACACAGATAAATTTTGGACCACAGTTCAGTGTAAAAATACTGTTATTAGTAGATAGCAGTATTGAAAATATCTGTGTTAACATAAAAGTGGACTGCATATTAAGAGAAAAGCCAAACAAGGCCTTAAGCTTACATCATTTCTTCATTAAAGCAAAACGATGGAAAGAAATTTTGGTTGATTCTAGAACCAAGGATGGCCGGCCACATGGAGGGTCTTTGTGTAATTATTTTTATCCCAAGGGTTTCTAAGCAAATTTTGGATTAAAAATAAATCCAAAATTAAATTAATTTTCACAAAAATTGGAAAACACCACTAGATTATGCCAAAATAATTCCTCACTTTCTTCCCCTAAAATCCGAACTCAAAGAGAAGAAATTTTTTTTTTTTCTTTTCTTGAAGAAAGGAAGTGTAAGTGGTGACTGGATTTTGTGGGAACAACAAGCAAGAGTGGCCGGATTTTTGGAACCCATTTGGGAGGGAGGCCGGTTGTGGAGGGTGGCAAGGAGAAAAGGGAAAAGTTGGAACCAATCAAGCCAACTTCTTGAATTGATTTAGGTAAACCTTCTTAGACCCTAAACTTTTCAATTCAAGCCTCAATTTGGAAATTTAAGTGTATTTCCAAGTATTGGATGGAAGAGCATAAGCTCAATTTAATTTCCATGCCCTAGATTAGGAATTTTAGGTGGTGCTTGATTTAGGTGCTTAAGGTGGTTTTAAATTTCAAATTATGCATGCTTATGTGATTGGTTGTATGAAAATTAGGGTTTGCATGCTTAATGAATGATAATGATGTATGTCCCCAAATGTGTTTGATGACAAGGCTTTACGATAGAAAAGTGCTGCATGACTAGTATAGGCTCTCGGCTGTGGCCGATTGAGGTAGAGTGCGCGTATTAGGACGTAAAATGAATGTAAGCATGAAAACTGCCAGTTCGGGTAAAACTGGCCAGTTTTCTGGAAAGCCGGTTTTGAGGCCCTTAGAGGCCGAATTTGGAAAAACGTAAAACATGAAAGTTGTAGATTAGGGATTTTCCTCGTGGGAACCATGGACCGTTTTCTAAAATAAGGCTCCAACGGCCTCAGTTTTTACAAAAATCCGAGCCTGACCTGCCCAGACTTTATGTACAGCTAGGTGGGTTCAACAAGGGAAACAAGTATGTTAAATTCCGAACTAGGTTTTGAGTAAAACACGAAAGTTGTAGGATTTTTTCGAGACCTAAAACTTTTGTGAAGGAAACTTTTTCAGATTCGACTTATATTTTTTTAAATAAAATTGGATTTCAAAAACATGTGCAGGAAACAGGAAATTCCTGTACAGGATTTTTGAAAAACAGTGCAGGAAAATGACATTTCTGCACATACACTGATAAATTGACTGTGGAAAGCTGTTCCAAAGGCAGTTTTCAACACTTAGTAATTTTTACAAATCCAACTCAAAAGTTATAATTTTTATGAAATTGAACAAAGGATTTTTGTACATAAAATATGGAGTTTTTCCAAAAGAAGTAAAATGGATTCTTGGAACCAAAGTTAAGTTATGATTAGAGTAAGGTAAGTTTTGAACTCTAAGGTTACTTGTTGTAACCAAGTAGGATATCATGAGGTTATGTAGGGGGGACATATAGCTAAGGTTATAAATGAATGTTGGTTATATCACCAACATTTCTGATCCTTACCTATGTCCTTTATAACAGAAGGTAGCTTGCTGTAGTGTCCTGACTGGAATGGTACGGTATCGGACATAGCGGACTAGGTAAGTACAACTCCGCCTATAGCATAGGCTTTTGTTGTGTTGCTTGCCTAGTACGTCTAATGCTATGATGTATGCTGTGATGTATGCTAGAATTATGTGATGCTAGGGATATAGGCTATGTTATGATGTAAGTTATGTTAAGGTTATGTTATGGCTAAAGTATGATTTATGTGCGAGTGACATCACGAGGCATGTTCACCAATTCTTAAGTAAGAATAAGATCAAGAATGAGATGATGAAAAGCAAGTATAATGGCAAGCAAGCTTGCCTGTGTCATACCGACCCGCGTTAGGTTGGGTTGGACTATGGTTTGAGTTGGAAATGGACTGGCCGCCCCAACCACTCCATAGTTGCGCGCCCGGTACGGACACTTATGTTAAGGGGCCCATAAGCAAGTTAAGTTATGAAAGAATGATAGGAAAGAATAAGAAAGCATAATGAAGCATAAATTGTTCATGCGTGGTTAAGTTATGCTATGCTATGCTATGTCATGATATGTTATGTTTTGTTTTGTGTCGCAGATGTCGTAGTTGTACTTGCTATGCGAAAGCTCACGTCTTACGTCTATGCTGTAGGTAAGCAACCTACGGGCAATCTCTGATACAAGATGGGGGAGCGTGGCAGGGCGAACTGTGAAATGTGGGAATAATAGCCGCTACGCGTTTTGTTATTTTATGTATATTATTTGGTGTTTGAACATCTTTATTTAATTATCGTTATATGCTCGTACGCTTCGTATAAAAAAAAAATTTCCGCTAGTTTCGCTAAGTAAGTAAGTACGTTATGTGATACACGTTAAGTATGTATGTATGTACGGTAGCGGCCTGTGCTAGGCGGGTCGTTACAATTTATGTGTATTTCCATTGTTGGAATGTAAGAGCATAAGCTCAATTTATTTTATGCCCTAGGTAAGATTGTGCTTGATTAGGTGATGGGTGGTTTTGATTTGTGCCCTTATGCATGAATATGAGATTATGAGTGCATGATTTTAGGGTTTTGCATGCATAATTTATGATGTTAGTTATATGTCCCCAATGAGCATAAGATGTTGTGGGCTGAACATGTTATGGAATGAGTTAGGATACAAGCTTGATTGATGAATGAATATGCAAACCCAATTTTTTTTTTGCAAAACCTAGTTGGTGCAAGAAAATTCAAGGATTTGCCTACGTATGCATGAATGTATAATGTTAGGGTTTACATTAGAAAAATGTTGCATGATTGATCTTAGGCTCCCGATGCAGCCGGTTGAGGTAGAGTGTGCGAACTAGGACGTAAAATGAATTTAAGCATAAAAACTGCCAGTTCGGGTAAAACTGGCCAGTTTCTGGAAAACCAGGATTTGAGGCCCTTAGAGGCCGAATTTGAGAAAACTTAAAACATGAAAGCTGTAGAGAAGGATTTTTCCTAAGGGGCATCATGGATGGTTTTCCAAAATAAGGCTCCAACGGCCTCGGTTTGTACAAAAATCCGAGCTTGACTGTGCCCAGACTTCATGCACGGCCAGGTGGGTTCAACAGGGGAAACGAGTGGGTTAGAGTCCGAACTGGGTTTTGAGTAAAACACAAAAGTTGTAGGATTTTTTGAGATTTAAAACTTTTGTATAGAAAATTTTTTCAGAATAGACCTAGATTTTTAAATAAAAATTGGATTTCTAAAACTGTGCAGGAAACAAGAAATTCCTACATAGGATTTTCTAAAACAGTGCAGGAAAATGACACTTCCGCACATACACTGATAAATTGATTGTGAAAAGCTGTTCCAAAGGTAGTTTTCAACACTTAACAATTTTTACAAGCCTTATTCAAAGAATTACAATTTTTGATAAAAAGGATGAAGTTGAACAATGATTTTTGGAAAATGAATAAGAAATGCTAAGTTTTTCCAAAGCAAAGAAAGTTATCTTAAAAACTTGGTAACAAAATGATAACCAACAGTAACCGGGAGGTGTACCCAAGTTACTGAACTGGGCCCAAAGCCCAAGGTTATCTATAATAACCTAATAAGATATAATTTAGGAATTTGGGCTTTAGCAACCCAATAAGTGTTGACCCTAGGATTGACTTGGGCTCACACCAAGTGTTACTCTATGTAACCTAACAAGCATACTAAGTAGGTTAGTTGGACATAAAACTCTAGGGTTACTGGTAGTAACCTAGAAAGTTATCAAGAGATGTTTTAGGGGACATATAACTAAGGTTAAGTATGGATGTTGGTTAGGTTACCAACATTTTATGGGTATGATTTATAGAATCCTTACCCTATGTCCTTTGTAAAAACAGGAGGTAGCCTGTTGTTGCACCCTGACTCGGAGTAACACAACATAGGACATAGCATTCGAGGTAAGTACAACTCCGCCTACAGCATAGACGGAAAATGTTTTTATTGCTTGTTTATTTTCAAGCTCATGCATATATGTTGAAGTGCATATGATATATGCTTTATTATACTAGCATCATGAGGCATGCTCACTAATGTTAAGGCATTGGTAAGAATGAGAACTCAGTTTCATGTAAGAAACTGTTTTATAAGATTGTTTTTAAGGTATTGTTTTCAAGAAGAGAACTACGTTTTCAAGAAATGGTTTTCAAGAACAAGTTAAGAAAGAGTTTTTAAAAATAATGGCAAGCAAGTTGCCTTGTGTCGTACCGACCCGCTCCAGGTCGGGTTTGGTCCATGGGTTGAGTTGGATTGGACTGGCCGCCCCAACCACTCCATGGCTGCGCGCCACGGTACGAACACTCATGTTAAGGGGCCCAAAAGGATGCTAACATAAAGAAGCATAATGATATGATAAGAAAGCATAAATGGATCATGCATCTCTTTGTCAAAATTGTTTTGCGGATGATAAGTTGTACTTGCTGAGCGAAAACTCATTACTTACGTTTATGCTGTAGGTAAGCAGCTTGTCAGCAATATATGATGCACGAATGTGGAAATGGTACTACAGACTGTGAAATTCGGGTTGGACAACGCCACGCGTTTTGAAATGTTATGGTATTGTGTGATATTGGTATGAGTGTATCAATACCTAATATATAGTATGAGTTGAAAGATGTTACAAGGGTGTGGAATTATTGTAAATATTTGCATATATATGTAAGTATAAGGTTTCGAATTCTAAATTCGTGTGTATAAGAAAAAAAAAATTTGGGGGAGATTTTGTTATAACTTCAATGTTCAGGGGAATATCCCATTTAATGTCATGTGGTGCTTCTGTTAAGAAAACTAATAGAAGGGGAGATTTTGTCATAACTTAAATGTTCATGGGAATAAATATTAAAAATTAAAATTGGGGGACGATTTGTTATGAGGTCCAAATTTTAAGGGAAAATTATGAAATTTATCCTCATTTAAAAACATGTTATCAATTGTAATGATACTTATAAAATATATTATATGATATAATTTTTCATATATTAATACCCTTTCTCTTTTGAACTCGAAATAGCCACTTTTCTTTTCAATATTAGTTATTATATATTTTTATAGATTATTGAGTTTCTCCGGTTTATCTCAAAATCTTAAAACCATTAAATCTTTGGTTCTTTTTTCTTTTGTAGGGGACGTTTGTTTATTAAACTAGGAAATAAGCTTCAACATCAAGTTACACAGTAATTTCTGCATGAATGAAACTTGACCCAATGCTAACCTAGCTTCTTCTTCTTCTTCTTCTTCTTTTTTTTAATGGAAAAGCTTTATTTTAAGCAAAGAAAAAAAAAGGACTTAAAAAATAAAATAAATAAATAAAAGAAGCACCAAAAAAAAAAAAAAACCCAAATCAAGGAAATTAAGGAAATATTTTACATTTTAAGCAAAAAAA
The DNA here is from genome assembly GCA_008635985.1 of Ficus erecta. Classification (NCBI taxonomy): domain Eukaryota; kingdom Viridiplantae; phylum Streptophyta; class Magnoliopsida; order Rosales; family Moraceae; genus Ficus; species Ficus erecta. Next base: position 125,463 of record BKCH01002286.1, on the reverse strand, counting down.
CAAAAAACAAAAAACAAAAAAAACAAAAAAAAAAAAAACAAAAAACAAAACAAAAAACAAAAAAAAAAAAAAAAAAAACAAACAAAAGCTTATCTTACATTTAAGATGTAACGACCCACCCTAACATAGGCCGTTACATCTTACATAACATACATAATTACTTACTTATTTATTAAGCGGAAATTTGGACTATATATATCTATATATTTTTTTTTTCACTTGATTTATACACTTACATATAAACATACGTATATACATATATATATAAGTACTAAATCAAGCACTCGAGTTTGAAACTAAAAATGTAATAAAACTGCATACATATATAACGACAAAACGCGTAGTGGTTCCCAGCCCGTAATCTCATAGATAGCTCTGTTGCGCTCCACCATCTTGTATCAAACATTGCTAGTAGGGAACTTACCTACAACATAGACGTAAGTCGTGAGCTTTCGCTCAGCAAGTACAACTATTTATCTGCAAAAACGTTTCATAATAAAGCAAAACAATGCATGAACCAATTATGCTTTTTTATTCTTTCTTAACTTAACATACTATGGGCCCTTAACATAAGTGTACGTACCGTGGCGCACTGTCATGGAATGGTTAGGGCGGCCAGCCCAATCCAACTCAAACCACGGACCAAACCTGACCTAGAGCAGGTCGGTACAACACAGAACTTACTTATCATCTTTCTTAAACATCATAATCTTAAAATAGTTTCTTACTTGAAACTTGGTCTTATTCTTACCATATGAGTTATCAATAGTGGACATGCTTCATGATGTCATAACATGAATCATAAATCATACACATTTATACATAAATGTATAGTCATAAAACATACAATCAATAAAACCATTTTGCCTATGCTGTAGGCGGAGTTGTACTTACTGGTTTTACTAAATCGGAGGTTTGCTACTCCAACGAGTTGCAACAACAGTTAGTCACCTGTTTACAAAAAGACATAAGATAAGAATCATCCTATCTTACCATAACTTATCACATCCATTGTTGGTACCCAAACCAACCATTATATATAATCTTAGTTATATGTCCCCTTACATACAAAATTGATATTTAACTTGGTTACTAATTGTAACCTTAGACTCTTAATCAACTAACAACCAAACAACATGTAATAACTAAATTTTTACGACGTTACGATTTCTTGTAAAGAAATTTACGTTGTAGCATGAAGGTATCTATGAAAAAACCTGATTAGGGTTTTTATTTAATTTGTGAGTCCTTATGATTTTATGAGACTTAAAAATGATTGCTTAGCCAAGCTTGTGACCTTTTGGGAAAAAAGGGTAGAAAATTTCATGATTTTATGTTGGACAAAGTTTGATCATGAAAAGTCAAAGTTGACCAAAAAGGTCAAAGGTTGACTAAAAGGTCAAACGTATGATGATCCTGTGATATGACAAGCAGTATGGGAAAAATACTGCGAAAACCGTCTTTGCGGACAAGATAGCAAGAATAAGATGTAAAACCACCATAGAATAATCAAGCATATTAATTAGGGTATCAAGGGCCAAATGGCCTCAAGTGATTAGAAAATTTTTATACAGTGTATTTTTACACAAATAAATTTTGGACTACAGTTCAATGTAAAAATACTGTTATTAGTGGATAGCAGTATTGAAAATATCTGTGTTAGCATAAAAATGGACTGCATATTAAGGAAAAAGTGAAACAAAACCTAATGAAGCTTACATCACCTAACTTTTAATTAATGACATCATTTTGGATTAAGGAAAAATTGGAAAGAAATATGGATTGCTCTAGAACCCCCCCCATGGCCGGCCACCTAAGGCCCTTTTTGTGCAAATTCTTGCTTCTTCAAGGACCTTTTAGCAATTTTGAAAAGTTCTACTTCACCTATAAATAGGTGAGCCATTGTTCAAAAAAATTAGAAAACTTAGCCAAACTATGTCAAAATTTCTCCACAATCTCACTCTCAAATCCGAACTCTAGAAAGAAAGGAAGAAAGAAAATTAAGCAAAACCAAGAGAGAAAGTGTGTAGGGGTGGTCAAATTTTAGCTAGATCAACAACAAGAATTTGAAAAAAAAATTTGGATACCCATTTGGCCAAGAAGGCCGGTTGTGGTGAGAGGAGAAGAGAGGAAGAGAAATCCAAGTTGTGGCCGGATTTTGGAGCAAGAGTGGTGGAAAAACTTTGGAACCCAACTAGCCAAGGGAGGCCGGTTCTTGGAGGAGCCAAATAGAAAGAGGGAAAATCAAAAGCAAAGTCAATTTCTTGAATTAAATTAAGGTAAACCCTCTTGACCCTAAGCTTCTCAATTCAAGTTTCAATTGAGAAATTTAAATGTATTTTAAATTTGTTTGTAAGAGCATAAGCTCAATTGAAGTTCTTGCCCTAGATTAGATTCTAAGTTATGTGCTTGAATAGGTTTAGGGGTGGTTTGATTACGAGCTTTGCATGATTAAATGTTTATGCTTGCATGATTATTAGGGTTTCCTTGGTTGATGAATGAGATGTTGTATGTCCCCAATTATGCTAAGAATGATGAAAATTAGGTTGCTAGAAACATGTGATTGATTTGCGCAAACCTAACACCATGCAAACCCTAGTTGATGAAAAAATAAATAATGGTTTGCATGGGCATGATTGGTAATGTGTTTAAAGAAAACTTCACGTTAGAAAGACACTGCATGAACTAGTATAGGCTCTCGGTTGTAGCTGATTGAGGTAGAGTGCGCGTATTAGGACGTAAAATGAATTTAAACCCAAAAACTGCCAGTTCGTGTAGAAACTGACCAGTTTTTGGAAAAGCAGGTTTTGAGGCCTTTAGAGGCCGAATTTGGAAAAACTTAAAGCATGAAAGTTGTAGAGAAGGGTTTTCCTAGGGGGCATCTCGGGCAGTTTTCCAAAACAAGGCTCCAACGGCCTCGGTTTATGCAAAAATCCGAGCCTGACCGTGCCCAGACTTCATGCACGGCCAGGTGAGTTCAATAGAAAAAACGAGTGGGTTAAAGCCCGAACCAGGTTTTGAGTAAAACACGAAAGTTATAGGATTTTTCGAGATCTAAAAATTTCATGAAGAAAAATTTTTCAAATTCAATTTATATTTTTAAATAAAATTGGATTTCAAACTATATAGGGAACAAGAAATTCCTGCACAGGATTTTCTAAAACAGTGCAGGAAAAGGACATTTCTGCACATACATTGAAAAATTGACTGTGCAAAACTATTCCAAAGGCAGTTTCCAACACTTTAGTATTTTGACAAATATTACTCAAGAATTACAATTTTTCATAAGTTGAACAAATGATTTTTAAGCTTTGAAATATTAAGTTTTTTTCCAAAAAGAAAGTGAAAATGGGTTTTTGAAACCAAAGTTAAGTTTTAACCCGAGCAAAGTAAGTTTTAAACTCTAGGGTTACTTACAGTAACCAAGTAAGACATTATGGGATTATGAGAGGGAACATATAACTAAAATTATACATGAAGGTTGGTTTTAAATCACCAACATATTAATCCCTACCTATGTCCTTTATTTATAGCAGGAGATAACTTGCTGTTGTGCCCTGAACTGGAACAGCACGTTTTTGGACATAGCAGACGAGGTAAGTACAACTCCGCCTACAGCATAGGCTTTTGTTATATTACTTACCTACGCATGTTAAATGTATGCTATAATGTATGACTTACGTGATATTATGATTACATGATTATGATGGGATGTATGTTAGGATAAGGCTATGATGTGATTATGATTTATGCATGTGTAACATCATGAGGCATGTTCACAAATGATAAGAATAAGATCAAGAAAAGATATGAAACATGATGGCAAGCTTGCTTGCCTGTGTCGTGCCGACCCGCGTCAGGTCAGGTTGGACTATGGTTTGAGTTAGAAATGGTTTGGCCGCCCCAACCACTCCATAGTTGCGCGCCCGGTACAGACACTCATGGTAAAGGGCCCATAAGCAAGATAAGTGATGAAAGTATATTATGGAAGAATGAAAAGAAAGAAAAAGAAAGCATAATTAAGCATAACTGGATCATGCATGGTTAAAATATGTTAGATTATGCTGTGTTATGACATGATTATGCTGTGTTTGCAATCGTTTGTGTCGCGGATGATATAGTTGTACTTGCTGAGCGAAAGTTCACGTCTTACGTCTATGTTGTAGGTAAGCAACCTACTGGCAACCTCTGATGCGAGATGGTGGAGCGTGGCAGGGCGAGTTGTGAAATGTGGGAATGATAAGCCGCTACGCGTTTTGTTAAAATTATGTATATTATTTTATGTTTAAACATTTTTAATTAATACTCTTTTATACGATCGTACTCTCCATAGTAGAAAAATTTTTTTTTGCTATTTTTCGCTAAGTAAGTAAGTAAGTTATATGAAACAGATTAAGCATGTATGTATGTATGTATGTATGGTAACGGTCTGTGCTAGACGGGTCGTTACAGAGTTGGTATCAAAGCGGTTTCCTGCTACCCGATTTCACAGTCTGCCTGCCATCGCCACCATCATGGTGGTTGACGATGGGCGAGCGAACGTTGCCAAGTCGCACCTGGACAGATTTTCGTACCCTAGTGATAGAGCGTTTTGGACCCTTACCAGAGGAGGGAGCCGCTGAGCCTTATCGTGATCCCGAGATCTACCGGGATATGCATCACACACGATATTTGAGCTTCACAGCTACCTGGCACGCCTACCTTCATGAGTCCATGGGTCATTATTGCCGGAGATTTCAGGAGGCGATGTTGCCTCATATTCCATAGGACATAGTGAGTCCAGGGATGCAGGCATTAGTGATACTCCGCAACGGGTTACCACCCCAGATCCGACAGTTTGTTCCAGATCCTAGGCCGACTATGACTATTGGACACATGATCGAGGATATTATGGAGGCCGAGATCGCTGCTCACGCGATGCAGGCCGATGCTGTTGCTGGAGATCATCAGGTACCAGCCGATGATGCTGGGATGGGAGAGCCTTTTTATGAGCCGGGTCCAGTATTACCTGAGGATCCGATTCCCGCAGTTCCCCTACAAGAGATACCAGCCCAGGAGGCTGAGATGGGGCTGGATGCTGATGATCAGGATGTTGATGATTATATAGTTGGTCCGGACGCCCAACCCGAGGATCCCCTAGTGATCGACATCTCAAGGGACGAGGAGGATCAAGAACCAGAGCAAGGAGGCTGGATAGAAGACGAAGAGGACTTCGAGGACGATCCGGAGGAGATTTTGTTCCATGACGGAGATTGGGAGGCCGACTCCGACGCTTCCTCCGTGGTTACCATCGAGTATATTGATTAGGCCTAGATTGACCATATATATATTTTGACCTTAGGACCAGTTGTACTAGCTTATTCCTTTTTGATGATAGGCTTGTACTTGTGTATGATGGTAAAGTGGTAGACATTTCCATCGCAGTTTTGCCCTTGTATGTATAGTATGTTGTAACAACTATGTACTTACAATATTGTAAATATGATGTACTTTTTGTACGTATACAAAAAGACAGTTCAAATATGAAATGTTATGTTATATTATGATCACGAAAGCCATGTTATGATATAAATATGAATAATATGATAAATATGACTATGTTATGATATGATGTAATGAGGTACGATGTGAAATGATGTGTATAAAAGAAAGGATATTAATGGTGCGATAATATCTTTTCTTATGGTTTGATAGGAAGATGGTACGCCCTTGTCGAACGATCCCTGTAAATTCGCCTGAGCCGGATCTTGCCACCGTTGTAGCAAATCTGCAACGGCAGCTGCTTGAGCAGCAACAAGAAACGAACAGACTTCGGGAGCAGGGAGCAAATCAGTGACCTCCGGTTAACGAAGTTCCCCCTCAAAATCATAGAGTGGCCCCAGTAGTCCCTCCGGCACCCAATGTTCAACTAGAGGTCCAGCCAGAGGTTCCGAAAGCACCCGTTGGAGCACAAGTGAACTTACCTCCAGTACGGGAAGATCTGCTTTATGAGCGATTTAGGCGGATGAAGACGCCTGAATTCGAAGGGCCAACTGACCCTATAGCCGCTGACAATTGGCTGATTGACATCCAAGTTATCTTGGATTTTATGCGGCTTACGGAACAAGAAAAGGTTCTCTGTGCTTCTTTCGCTCTCAAAAGGACGCACGACACTGGTGGATGACCGTCCAAATGCGCAGAGATGTTACAGTAACACTTTTCATACGCTTATGTGCAGATATTTGGAGGAACTATGTAGGATTAACGGGCAAGGTGACAAGTTTGCGTTTGTGTCTCCAACCTTGATCTCACTGGTGAGAACAGATACTGAAGATGCTAGCATGAGAGACCGAGCCGACAATCTTATCAGCTTTTTGCGCGACGCACCAAAAGGCCGGCTTTTTCTGGTGCCACATAACAGAGGGAGACATTGGGTTTTGGGAGTCATTGACCCATGGGAGGACCTCGTCCTTTATTTTGATCCTCTTCGAGAAAAGAAACGAGATGATTTTACGGGGCTAATGAACATGTAAGTCAATTTTAATATGTTAATTTTTTTAAATCTTAATTATTATATGTATCTTAATTAATTAGTTTGAATTTAACCAATTTGCTAGGGCCCTATCGGATTGGAAGATTATGGCCGGAGAAGGGATTAGAAGGAGACAAGATTGTAAAACCAAAATCTCGAACCGTCCTTGTCCTCTTCAAGAGGGAAGTGTTGAATGTGGTTATTTTATTTTAGGTTTTATGAGGGACATAGTGTTGAATGGAATTGACGTCCTTGAAAGTAAAGAATTTTTTACTTCTGAGGATTTGGATTTAATTAGGGGAGAATGGGCTAGCCATGTAATGCGATTCATTAATTACGATACGTGAACTTGTAATGTAAAAATATTGGTATGTATTTGTAATTTGATCAATTGGATCGTGTATCGGATAGCATACAGTTAGGCTAGCACAGGAATCACTAAAAAATCCAATTTTTTTTTAAATAAAATAAGATTACCACGATGGTTCTTGAACCGTCGTGTAATGTCCGCATTACACGACGGTTCGGCCGAGAACCGTCGTGTAATGTCCGAATTACACGACGGTTCAGCCGAGAAACCGTCGTGTAATGTCCGCATTACACCACGGTTCGACCGAGAACCGTCGTGTAATGTCCGCATTACACCACGGTTCGGATAGGAACCGTCGGTGTAATGTCCGCATTACACGACGGTTCGGCCGAGAACCGTCGTGTAATGTCCGCATTACACGACGGTTCGGCCGAGAACCGTCGTGTAATGTCCGCATTACCCACGGTTCGGATAGGAACCGTCGTGTAATGTCCGCATTACACGACGGTTCGGCCAAGAACCGTCGTGTAATTTCCGCATTACACGACGGTTCGGCCAAGAACCGTCGTGTAATGTAATTATGATAACGTCACACCGTGGTGTAATGTTGAGATACCACGACGGTAATGGAACCGTCGTGTTATATACTACGACACTGGATTACACGACGGTTTACCAACCGTCGTGTAAACTTTACACGACGGTAAAAAAACCGTCGTGGAATCCACAATTTGTACTAGTGGACCAAGAGTAGAAATGTTCCATGGAAATTCCTCTCAAGATGGGTGCGTACTATGAATTATCACGAAGGAACCTCCTATTGTGTTACTCATGTGTTTCGTGTAGGAAATCAGGTGGCAGATAAACTTGCTTTACACGCAACGCATTTGGATTACGAGAATTGGTGGTTTGCTTGTCCGGATTTCATTGCTTCAGCAGTAAACAAAGACATTGCCAGTCTTCCGCTATATAGATTTTCATAGTAGTCTTTTTTCCACTCGGTTTTGACTAAAAGGTTTTTAATTGGGATTGAATTGCAAGATGCACGTTAAGGGATAGATATATGTGATGGTTCATAAGTAAAGTGACAACCTCCTAATGGTATGAGGTCTTTTAGGGTGAGCCCAAGGCAAAACCGTGTGAGTATAAGGCCCAAAGCTGACAATGTCATACCTAAGGAAGGCATGGGTCGTTAGAAACTCTTTTGTTGATCTTCTAATTTTGAAAACTTTCAAGCTTCCAAATAGAGTTTCGAGAGCTCTGTGCATTATTGATATTCAATGGAAGATCCCTACTGTAGGTCGATTAAGGTAAATACTGATGGATCAGCAAATGGTTCTCCTGGTATTGTAGGATGTGGGGGTTTGTTTTGGGACATATAGAGGATTTTGTAAAAGTTGTTTTGCTAAGCCTTTGGGAATTCTTTATGCTTTTGAAGTTGAATTATGGGGTGCCATTACGGTGGTTGAGTGTGCTATTACATTCAAATGGACTCATATATGGTTCGAATGTGATGTAACATATGTAGTTAATCTACTTCAGACCAAGAGTAGAAATGTTCCATGGAAATTCCTCTCAAGATGGGTGCGTACTATGAATTATCTCGAAGGAATCTCCTATTGTGTTACTCATGTGTTTCGTGAAGGAAATCATGTGGTAGACAAACTTGCTTCACACGCAACGCATTTGGATGACGAGAATTGGTGGTTTGCTTGTCCGGATTTCATTGCTTCAGCAGTAAATAAAGACATTGCTAGTCTTCCGCTATATAGATTTTCATAGTAGTCTTTTTTTCTTTTGGTCTTTTTTCCACTCGGTTTTGACTAAAAGGTTTTTAACAAGGCATATTTGGGATTGAATTGCAAGATGCATGTTTAGGCTTAATTATTTGGAATCAATCCCAGGCTGTCTAGGCTTTTATTTTTTTTAGCTTTGTTGTCATTTTTTATTGTTTTTTTTTTTTTTAAATTTTCCCCTTTAACAACATTATTGTATTTTTATTTTTATTTTTCAATAATCTATTGGGAGAAGTAAATGAAGAAGGGTGCTAGAGGGGGTACTGACTTAGTTGGGATATCTTGGTGCACCTACTGATACTTGTTACCTACATTTAATAAAAAAAATATATATATATATATAAATTATATTATATGTAAAATGACTTCATAATTTTGTCAAACTAGTAATATTTATGTATGTTGAAGTTATACAAAAGGTTTAGTTTATTTATGTTGCATAAAAAAAAAAGTAAAGTTTTCGGTAATAAGTTCAAGTATTTATAAGTAAGAATGGTAACAGCCTAGTAGTTGGGTCATTATAAATACATCCTGACTAGATCAATACTACTCTTGCACACTCATTCTTTAGTTGTCCTATTATATTATTAAAAAAGAAAAAATTAATACATAAACGTTTTAAATAAAGGGAAGGGCCATCATAAAACAACATATTAAAATCCCTATGTAACCGGATCCTACTTCAAAGAAGTAAACGGGATGTATCCCATGTATTTTTCATTTGCAAATGAAGATTTATAATATTGAGGCCCTGTTTAGGTCGATTTACTGCTTAAACTAAGTATTTACTTATAATTACTTCAAATACATAGACATGGGTGCTTGAAAATTCGTAATAAAGTTTATGATATGTAAAGTCATATGAAGTTAAATATTTTCCAAAGATATGGTGAGTATGTGACAAAAGTTTTCATGATAAGTTATGAAAATAATAATAATAATAATAAAGACTATTTTTTTTATATGACAAGTATGTGACAAAATGTTTTATGATAAGTTATTTAAAAAAAAATTAGTATGAGATTTTAAGCACTCAAGCCTAAGTATTTTTAATAATTATAAGTAAAAACTTAGTTTAAGCAGTAATCCAAGGGGGTATTAAGTTAATACTCGTCTCAGATCCATTTTTCAGGCAGTAAGATTTGGACCACCAAGTAGTTTGAAGTATGGAAAAGTTGTGTGCTAGGTGAGTACAAACCTCGCCTATTGTATGCAAATAATATTATTTTCAAATTATGTATTAGGCAAATGTCATGTTAGGAATGCTTTGCCTACGTTTATAGAATGATAACTGTATGTTATGAATTACGTGATTTCTATGCATCATGATATGTTGTGACATGCCACAATCACGTATATGTCATACTTATGTTTATCCCATGGTTCACAAGTATGTCACATTTACATACTTGCCATACTTCTACTAGTATGCTATGTAAATGCCATACTTTATATTTATGCCATGATTTTTTTTAAATTTATGTCATGCCATTGCATCATGACTAATAAGCTCAGAATCAAGGAACGTAAGTCTTAGACCTAGTCTTTGAATAAGACTTTAAGTTAGAGTATGATTTAGGCATACTTAAATTTAGTTAAGTTAAAAGCTAAAACTAATTTAAGACAAGTTAGGGTGTCGTTCTAACTTTCCACGAGGGGAGGATCATGTCATGTCATGTTTTGTTATGTTCTAGTTTAAAGTTCCAAATTAATTCCTAGAATTGCTAGGGACCTTACAGACCCTAACTTTCTGTGAAATGCGCGCACCCGGTACGTACACATAGTGGCCCATAGATAAGTAAGATAATAAGTTTATAATGGAAAAAGACATCCATAATTGAATATAATTGGATCACATCTTAGATTCCATAATTGGATCATGCATCCTCATATGAAGTTCATGTTCATTTTTCAGTACGAGAACTATGCTTGTACTTACTGAGTGAAAGCTCATTAGTTAATTCATACTGTAGGTAATCAACCTGTAGTATAGTGCTTGGGGGCAAATATAGACATAGATGTTGAGCAAGCAAAGGCGGTGTGGGATATCACTATGTATTTTAGTCCGCAAAATTGTTTTAAGGAGTATTATTACCATGTATTGAGATTTTATAGTTTATGACAGTTTGGGGTCAACTTTTGGAGCTGGTGTTTTGGAGATTGGACATGTCTTGAGCTTTGGAAATATGCGTTTTGTGAAAATGAATTGTTTAGAGTGAAAACGCGTAAAAACTTGAAATGTGTGCAGAAAAAAATATAGTAATATGGATCTTTTTTCGTTCTGCAATTAAAAAAATCATATCATTTTGACTTAAAATGATAAAATTATAGACTTTTAAAGTTTAAGTTTTTTTTTTTTTTTTTGTTTAATGTTTAGAAAAATGGATAGTAAAATTGGAGGAAAAGGAGAGAAAAAAAAGACATTTTGGGAACAAACTGGCCCCAAACTGACCCTAATAAACAAGTAGAATAGAGAGTGCCAAATCAGTTGAGAGTCGGATGCTAATTATTCCTTCTAATTTCTAATTTATATTTTTAATCATTTTTCAAATATGATCCGAATGAAGAGTTTTTAAAAACTTGTCATTGATATATATATATATATGTATATATTTTGAACGTGCCACACTACCCCACTTCGCTTATCGGCTTTCTCAAGGACTGGCAGCTAATTACTTCAAAGTCTTCAATATTTTTTGTATGGCAAGTAGCACAATAACCACATCTCTCGTTATGATTGCACCACAATCACTTATTCTTTTCTCAACTGTTCCATGCAACGTTTGACATAGATTGGATAGGATATGTTGCGCAAGATGACAACTTTACTTTGATACCTATCCTAGATCGATCTAAATAAATAAAGTTGTTTTGGATTTTAGAGCTTTAGAATGATGGCTAGAGAAGAAACCGAAAATTATACATGCATATTTTTTCTACTGATTTGAAAACCGGAAATTTAATTTAACATTGAACTTGTACAAATTTAATTTAACATTGGTTTGTTTGCTTCATGAATACGGGTCATAGCGATATAAGGAGTGATGCATATTGAAATATCATTCTCAACAATCATAGCTTTTTAAACATTTTTGATCTTCCAAACAACCCAGAAGATTGAGATGACACCACCAAACAGAAAAATTAAATGGGATTATTTAAAAATTTAAGGGATACAATGAGATTTTTTTTAAGTTTAAGAAGAAAATGAAAATTGTCCAAATGTCCAAGAAATATAGGTGAGATATAGTTATATTTTTATTAATTCTTTAAGTTTAAAACAACGCTATCAATATATAATTTGAAATAGTGTTTGAATTTTAAAATCTACTAACAAATTTCGTTTCACAAAAGAGGAATCATATGTAGGAGATACTAAATATATTATGTATAATCAAAGCAAAAAATAATTAAATTATGTGTTATAGACTGCTTCTGCCATTCTAGCATCTTTCCAAGAAAGTAAACAAATAAATTTAAGGGAGGAAAGATATAGAGACGAAAGAAAAACCCAGTCAACTGAGTTTTTTCCAATTCAACTAAGTTGTCATCCACCCAGTCACGCGTCAAGTAGAAAAACCCAGTCAACTAAGTTTTTTCCAAATTCCGTTCACTTCAACAGATATGAATGCATGCACATCCCGAGAAATTAGCCTATATGTTTAAAGCATGGGTTTGAACCGAAAAAATTTAAGGGTATGTTTAGTGTTCGGATTGAGTTTGAAATGAAATAAAATTTTTAAGTTGAAGTTGGTTGACTTTTTTAAAAACTAGTTATAATTTTTGTTGACTTTTTTTGAAAAAGATAAAAAAACAACCGTAAAATACAATTTAGTTTAAAATGAAATAACATACCAAACGTAGGCTAAGTCGAATTGGAAATCTAAACTGAATTGGTGTTTAGTAAAAAGAAAAAGAAAATAAGTGTAGTAATGGATTTTGAAAAAAGTGAAAAATTTGAATTTGAATTTGACTTGGATTGGATTGACAAGGATTCTAAACCGTGATTTTAAATCGCACCAAACCTTGACCCCTGATTTCAGACCACACCATACTGTTAGTCCTAACAGTTTTATTTGGTTTGAAATTTTCTAAATCAAAAAATCATGATTTAGATTAAAAAATCCACACAAAACTGTGCTGCTTATACTCCTATGTCATATGACACCTTTTATTAATAATGCATGTTTCTAAAGAATGAATCTAATTGAAACAACGTCAAAATTAAAATTAAAAAAAATGCAAAAGAAATAACCAAAAGAAATAGAAATTTTCAAAATAGTATTTTACATAATGTAGTTTAAAAACTCACAAAAGAAATGACCAAAAGAAATTGAGGAAGAAAAAGAAAATTGTAGGAACAAAGAAATTTTTGGCTTGGAAACCGGCAATAGTTCGTAGTCATCCAAGAGTGTTGATTGGCTTTCGTTGTCTTGAAAGGGAAATATGAACCTTTTCACACACACATTTATTTTATAATATACAAATATATATATATATATATATATATAATTATCAGCCTTTTCACATTGTAATTACTAACAAAATAAATGGAGAGGTTTCCCTTGAAATTTCAGGAACACCCATGTTACAATTATTATCCTCAATAATTCCATGAAGCCCACCATGGAGAGAATTTTTTTTTAATTATTTTTTTAAGGGAAAAATTGGCTTTTGCTTCACGAATCCTATACCCGCTTTGCTATCATAATGCTGTATCTTATACACCTTCTTAGGAAAGCCACAGTTTGTTTGACTTCAATCTCGTATTATAACATGCTAAATGTGTACATGCGTGTTCATTAATTATACTTTGAAGAATACATAATTAATTTTTTCCCTCTTCTGAATTTTGAGGGGAGGGAAGAAGGATTTAAATTTTATATCTTTTAATTATATACTATTAGACTATGTGTACATCTATTTTTGATAATGTCTTCTGAATTCTAATGTATGTACTTTACACTTATAAATATAATGTTATACCTCTTGATTTTGAGTACAAAGAAAATAATATTGATGACGAGTCAATCAAATGAAGATTACTTGATTTCCCAAAAAAAAAATAAAGGAAGAAAGCAATGTTGGTAAAAATGTTCCGTAGCCCTTAAATTTTATACTCTTTGTTAATTTGGTCCCTCATCCTATAAACTCCCACTTTATTACTCCAAATCTTAAATGAGTCAAATATAACAACATTTCCACTATTTAACAAAATAAAACTCGAATTTCATCATAGAAGGAAGGGTGTCTGGCCTGTCTGTAAAGATTTAAGGTCAGGTTTGAAATTTATCTATTTCAAAGACATCGAAAATATCAAAATTTCCCATTCAAATTGTTTTATTCGTTGTATTAAAAAAGAAAAAAAAAAGAAGGATTGTTAAATGAGACTAATTTAAAAATTGAAAACAGTAAAGAGTGAAAATTTTAAAGATTGGAGGATGAAGTGGAAATATGTGTCCAAGTTCGGGTATACAAATAACAATAATCCTTAAAATTATTTAAGGCTATATATTAATGTATTGCCCCGCACAAAGTGTCTAATTACTCTATTCGGGAATTGCATGTGTAAGTGGTAAAGGGAAAAATGAAAAATAATGAATTCTGACATCGACATGGAAGTTAAGAAAAAGAAAAAAAAAAAAAATGCTCTGATAGGGTTTCTCCCTTTCAAAGTATGATTTATTCCAAATTCCCAGCGGACGACACCTGCCGTTCCGACGAACATCCACTCCGCCGTCGATGCCCATGGCTAACATGATCACTTCGCCAACTTCGAATTTTTTCTCAAGTAAGGACATTTAATTATTGAATATGTGCACAAGACAAACTTTTTTTTTTTTTGTTCTTTTAGAAGTAAATATTATAATCTCTAAATTTGAGTGATGATGTTGTTGTAGTTTTTCTTATTATAAAAAAAAAAAAAAAAAAAGAGGGGAAAGCACAACTGAAATTTTATAAAAATTTAGTGTTAAAAATCAATGTTTGAAATGTGAGTGGGAGCCCCACTCACTTGTATGTGGCTCCACTAGGGACCGTCGTACTTCATATACTTGTTTTTTCAGAGGTTATAGTGGTTTTCCACATATGCTTTTTGAGTTCTTACCCCTTTAACAGTTGATGTCGTTTTAAATAGTTCTCGATGACGTTGTCGTTTTCATAGTTGTTGTCATTTTGACTTTATGGCCGTTGTTTACTTGATGTCGTTTCATTGTGTTTTTAAGAGTTTTTTTTAGAGGTCATAGTGGTTTTCTACATATACTTTCTTGAGTTCTTACCCCTGTAGCAGTTGATGTCGTTTTTAAATATTTCTCAATGACGTTGTCGTTTTTATAGTTGTTATTACTATTATTATTATTTTAACATGGCATGATATATAGACTGACTTATAAGCTTTTTAAGTTTTTTTTTAAAATTAAAAATGTTAAATAACTATAAGAATTGCTGAAACTTTGGGGAAAAGAAAGAAAATATATTTGGGAGACTTTAGGATTTGATTGGGCTTGGACTTGGGCTTGGGCTTGATCTGAAACTTTCTAACTTTCTAGCATTTCGTGTTTTTCTAGTTAAAATCGTGAGGCCTAGCATCTCTCTTAATTTTATTACAAATACTTATAAAACATAAACATGTTTATTTTTTATGATATGAGACTTATGACACTCATTTATTAAAAAAAAAACACTTAAATTTCAAATATAAACCTATTAAACTAATCCCAGCGGGTTATTTAAATGTATCCACCAATGCATTGGAATATTTTTGGTAGATACAAATTTACAGTGGAATTGGATCTGCAAAAAATTGACTTGATTAAATTCTTCGTGATTCCACCAGCATTGGTGTAATTATACCCATTCTTGTAAAGAACGTGCATGGCACGTGTGAAATTGACTAGACACATGAGGAGAGGCATTGGCACATCTAAAGGTACAAGGTACTCTTCACTGATCTCCTTCCATGCCCGTCATCAACTTACTTGTTCAATACAACATATGCTTCTTGTTCTGATACATCATATTATGCTCCGTTTGGCGTTTGAAATAATTTCAAATTAAACTGTATGTTTTCATCTTAATTTTTGTCTTTTTTTTTTTCCTGAAAAGTCAATAAAATTTATAATTAATTTTTGAAAAGTTAACTAACTTTAACTTAAAATTTTCATCTCCAACTAACTTATCAATTAGAGACTTATTTCATATAGCATTCGACACTTGTGGCAACATGTCCTCTTTCTCGCTCACTCTAGAAAAGATTCAAATGATTATGATAACTATATAAAATTATGTTTCACATCCCGTTTTAACCCATTATCTAAAAAAATTTTACAACATTTTCTTAAAAAAAAAAAAATCATTACTAAATTAGACCTATAATATTGCTGTATTAGATTTAAAACAAAATAAATAAATAAATAATAATGATATGGAGACTTTAATTTTTTATTAACAATGTATGTAATAGTGAGTTATGATCTTTTAACTGATGATTCTGGCATTTTAATTTATATTAATTAATGTAGGAAATATTTAAAACATATATTAATTTTAAAAAAAAATCACATGTTACGTAAGTAGATACCTTGTGGCCAGTAATGTCGTCCATGAGCCTACAAATGACGCAAGCAGCTGAAAATAGTTTTGGGATATTTTGAAGCCCATTCAAAGGCTTCTTCCGTTGCAACATCTCCCATTCCAAGGAAAGAAGTGAGTGTGAGCACGTAAGAACCAGAGAACATAACTGTAACACCCGAATTTCTTCGGTTCATATTTATAGATATGTCGTGTAAATATTTACCGTAATCGGTATTGCATGAGAAAGTTCGTTTTAGAACTTAATTTTGTTAAACGAGTTCTTAAGATTTATTAAGACTCAAAAACAAATTGTATGAACTCGCAAAAGACCTTTATGAGTGAAAGGAGGTCGTATTTGCACATTTCAAGACAAGTCGACGTTGACCAATAAGTTAGTTATACTAAAACGGTCGAAAAACGTCAAACAAGAATTTTAAGATATCAGTACAAGTGAAATTACTGTTAAAAACTCATTTCTTGATCAAGATGAGTTTAAATAGAATTAAAATCACCTTAGAAAAATCAAGCATACTAAGTTAGAATTCAGGGCAAAAGGATTCGGAAAAATAAGAGAAAAATTTTTCCGATCGAGTTTTTCACAGATCAAAATTTTTAAATGCAATGTAATTTTCGATACTGAGTATTTAAGCAACTCAGTATTAAAATTTATTGCAATGTATTGAAATTACACAATTTTTCAAAAAGATTGAACCAAACAAGCCTTTAAGCTTAATTACATCACAATTAAGCTAATTTAAGACATAACCCTCCACACACATGGACCAATGAGCATGTGACACCTCATCTATGAGTTGTCAACCACTCACCATTCCTCTCCCCTTATCAGCCGGCCACATCAAGCCCCCTTTGGGCAATGGCTTGCAAAAGTTTGAGGACCAATTAGCAAGAATAGAACCAAATTTCCTTGGAAAAGAGAGCCTAGGATTTCCCCTAGCTAGAGACACTATTCCTAGGGATTTCAAGCCCCAATGTTAGCTGCCATTAACCCATTAGCAGCCATATTATTCTGATTTCCCATTCAAGAAATTCGAAAGAGAGAGAGAGAAGAGAGAGAGAGAGAGAGAGAGAGAAGAACAAGAGTGTTTGGAAGCCAAGAAAATTTGAGAGAAACCCCCCTAAGTGGTCGGTTTTCTTGAGAGTTCCAAAGGAGAGATTGTTCAAGAAATTTTCCCCTCTCTTTTTCCCTCTTACCGAGTGTTTGGGAGCTAAGAAAATCAGAAAAAAAATTTCGGGTTTTGGCTAGAAACAAGGGTTGAGAGAAGGGTGTGATCTTGAGCCAAGAGAAATCAACCATTTTGTGTTTGGTGCTTAGGAGGTCCACGAAAATTTAAGGTAAGATTTTTTGGGCAATTTTTCTCTTTTGCCAAGGTTTGATGGGGGAGGAAGTTAACAAATTTGTGACCATTTTTGAGGTCCAAACCGTGCACTTAGAAGGCTCAATCTCACTAGGAGCAAGCTAGTGACACCCTCGGAATTTTAAGGTAAAAATCCGAATTTTACCCTAGCTTATGGGTTCAAATTTTTGGTTCATTTTTCTCAAGGGTTTTACACCATGTATTTCAAGCACAAAAGTTGTAAGAGCTTAAGCTCATAATTTTCGGTTTTAGCTCTAAATAGCTTAGATTATATTTTTATGCTTGATTTAGGTTTTTGAGGTGATTATTTTGCATGTTTGGTTGGTAATATGCTCTATGATTTTTGTGTGTTAGAAATGCATGCTAGGGTTTCTATTTAAGGGTTTTATGTCCCTAATATGTTTATCAAATTTTTAGATGCATGTTTTAGGGTTGTATGATATTATGGTTGATTTTTGTTGTATGTATGTTTTTCTCTCAAAAACCGTGGACCAAGGGTCTCGGCCTTGAATCGCATCCGATCACGGGATTTAAAAATTTTATGTGTATGAGGGACGTTAGAAGACGTGCATGTGTTAGTAGGTCCCCGCATTGGGCGGTCGAGCTAGAGCGACGCATAGGGACGTAAAATTTGGATCAACACCAAAACTGCTTTCGGGTCCAACACCCGGCAGCTCGGAAAAGTGGGATTTACAGGTCCTTAGAGGCCGAATGGGTAAAAACTTAAAACACGAAAGTTGTTCGTTAGGGTGTTTCCTAGGGGGCCCATTCGAACAGATTTTAAAAATAAGGCTTCAATGGCCTTTGTTTTTAAGAAAAACCGAGAACTGGTCAGGGTGACCAGTTCCAACGATTCACATGTGTTCAAATAAAAACTGGTATCAATTGAGCCAGAATCAGAAAATGTTCAAAACATGAAAGTTTTAGATCTTTTTGTTAGCTACAACTTTTGTGAAGAGAGTGTTTTCCAAATTCGTTTATATTTTAAGTTATGAATTTTCAAACAAAAGCCGTGCAGTGAACAAAATTTCATGCACAGGATTTTCTAGACCAATGACTAGGAAAAACGTTTTTCTAACTTTCAAACATCATTTTCAAACCCGAAAACCGTTCCAAAGGCGGGTTTCGATCCCCAAATGTTTTATAGAAATATTTTCAAGTGTTTTGTAATTTTCAAGACAAGTTTGGGTGCTATTCACCAAACTTACTTAAATAAACGAGAAAATGAATATTTTAATCAAGTTCAAGGTTTTCAAGATTAAAATGAATAAGATACTGCGTTAGTAGCCGGAAAATTATTCCGAGTTACTAGGGCCTTGCCCAAGCCCACAGTTAACCTTGCGATTGAGGTTTAAGTTAAGATTAGGGTTTTCTACATGAACCCTTAATTATTAATTCCGTTGTGGGTTATACTCCGTGTGACCTCTTCACATTGTTAGTAGAGGGGACGTATAACCGAAAAATTTATATGTTGGATTTATCCTACATTAAACGATCTTAGAATAAGACCTCACGTGTAAACGTCCATGGGCAGGAGGTGACCTGCGAGCGTGCTCGGGAACGGAAATACGATCACGCGAACAACGAAGACAAAAGTAAGTACAACGCCGCCTACAGCATAGGCTAGAGTTGTATGTTTACCTAACATATTTGTTTTACAAAACTGTTTAAGTGTTATTTGATGATTTGCTCGATGGTTGCAATATGCTTACTGTTGATGAATGTTTCAAAATGCTAATGCCATGCTTTAAAAAAGTATGTTTTAAGTATTGTTTATTATGCTTACATGAAAAAGTACGCATGTCCATGCACTGATAGAACTGAGATTAGGAGACATCATACAAGTATGCTCACTAATCTATCAAGTGGAAAAATGTCAAGAAAGACATACAAACAGAACGTTTGAGAAAAGGCCACAAGAGCCAGTGTCGTGCCCCCTGATGACGATCGGGTCGAAAGCTTGGGCAATCTCGTCAAGCTGCGCGCCGGGTACACGTGCACATCAAGTTAACGGGCCCACAAGTAAATCAACAAGATAAAGTGTGATGCAAAGAAAGCAAGCATAACTGAACATAAACGGTTCATGCATTTCACGATAGAATGTCATGTTTTAAGATGAAGAAATCGATGATATGATGCCCATGTTTATGCTTCATGTTTAAGATGCCATGTAAAAAGTTATGTATGTTTCATGTAATTGGTTCGCGGTATAGGAGTTGTACTTGCTGAGCTTTCGCTCATTGTTTGACGTTTATGCTGTAGGTAAACAGCCTGTTTTGAATTAACTGCATGGTGGAGGGTGAAGCCGGTGGCTGTGAAATGATGAACGGGTTGGGGTTCGCAACTCAGAAGGATTTTAATTAATATATCTATTTGAGAAAACAGACAATTATTTATTTATGTACGAGTGTATGTAAATATTTTCTAAGTATAATGCTTCCGCTAATAAAAAAAAAAAAAAAAAAATCCCCACTATTTTCATGACATATGATAACAAAATGGGATAAAACAAGTTTAAGTTCAAGTAAGTTAAGTCAAGTGACGGCCTGTGCAAGGCGGGTCGTCACAGATTGGTATCAGAGCGGTTCCCTGCGACATCATTTCACGGTCTGCCTGCCATCGCCGCCACCATATGTAAGCTTAAATTTACTTTATGTTATATATACGTATGCTTATAGTTAAGTGTTGCGTGTTAGATACGGTACGATGGACCCCATGATGACCGAAGAGGATAGAGACTGCGTTAGGTTTTCTTCGCGCACACCCCCTATCCTTTGACAGCACGAGGCGTACAGTGCACGTCGAGGCGTGGCTCCACGATATGGAGCAAACATTCCTGATGTGTCACATCCCGGACTATCTGGAAATCATGCTCGCTGCTAAATGTCTTTACGGAGATGCGCGGCTATGGTGGATCGACATTGGTGAGCGTCAGGTGCCTGATCGCACCTGGGCGCAGTTTCGTGCGGTGTATTAGAGCGCTACGGACCACTCCCACCCAGAGATGAGGGTGCACCTGCTAGAGATCCGGATATTTACCGTGATATGCGTCATACACGGTACCAGATGTTATCCAGGCCTGGCACGCATACCCGGGCGAGACGATGAGCCACTACTGGTGGAGGTTTGAGGAGATGATGCATCCCCATATACCCCAGGATCTTCCAGAGCCCCAAGTTGGAGGCAGTGACTCTACTTGTGAACGAACGCCGCCTCACATTAGACAGCATGTTCCAGCAGCTTACCATCCACTCGAGCCATCGCTGGACCCTCGACGATATCTTAGCGGCAGAGATCATTGCTCAAGACGCTGGGAATGATGTTCCAGCGAACCCTGAGCAGCCCCCAGTCGATGATGCTGATGAGCCACAGTATGAGGTGGGGCCGCTTGCCGAGGAGGACGAAGATCCTCAGTATGAGGTCGGACCCTTGAGGATGAGATGGAGCATGCCCAGATTCCACTCATCATCATATCCAGTGATGATGAAGGATGAGGAGGACGACGATGAAGACATGGAAGATCCCGAGGAGATCCCGGACGACGAGGAGGATCCCGAAGAGTTTCCCCTCGAGGACGAGCCACATCACATCATTCCAGATGACGGGGACTGGGAAGATCGATTTAGGGGACGACACGGATTCCGATATATCCCTCGCTTGAGATCGAGGTTATCCGTTAGATTAGGGCCGTTTTGTTTTGTTACCTCTTTCTTTTGTATTAGAATTTTATTTGTAATGTATTATGTACATTCGGACGTTAGGATGTACCTTATGTATGATGGAAAGGTGTTAGATCACTTCCATCTTGTTGTGTTAACCATGTATATTTGGTACAGTGACCAGTATTTTTTGAAGATATGTATATATATATATACCCAGTACCCCGGCACCTTTTGAAAATGCCGAGGGAATCATGTATTTTGAAAAGCCTTGTATTTTGATTATGTACAAAGAGACCCGTGCAGACACGGGTTAAATGAAATCAAATGATATTTTCATTTCTCTTTACGAGTTTCTTTTTTTTTACAAGTAAATATGTCATAAAATATCTGCCTTTGAGTTATGGCAAGATACAAGTATATTATGATGTTACATGCATGTTGTGATATTTTATAATATAATGATAATAATTATATGAAAGAAGAGATGTGATTAATATCTTCTCTTGCTATAAATGTTACAAGATGGTACGTCTAAGGGGAACAATGCCGGTAAATCCTCCAGCACAGGATTTGACCGCCATATTAGCAAATATACAACGCCAGTTGCAAGAGCAGCAACAAGAGATGACTCTTATTCGGGAGCAGCTAGCTCAGCAGAATCAGGGACCCAGAGTCCAAGAGGTTCCACCACCGCACAAAGCCAGTCCCCTCCGGCAGTGCCGCCAGTGCAAACCTATTCCTCCGGTAGCCCAACCAGAGGTCAGGCAGGAATTTCCGCGAACGCTGAGGTTCCCAGTAGCCCCGGCTGAAGTACAGATGCAGCCACAAACAGCCGGTGAGAGAGGACCTTCTGTATGAAAGGTTCAGAATGATGAAGGCGCCCGAGTTCGAGGGGCCAATTGATCCGATTGCAGCAGACAACTGGCTGATCGACATAGCAAGTCATTCTGGACTTTAATGCGCCTGACCGAGCAAGAGAAAGTACTCTGTGCATCTTTCGAGCTGAAAAAAGGACGCGAGGCACTGGTGGATAACAGTGCAGATAAGGAAGAAAATGTGCTGGACTATGTCCTGGCAAGACTTCGTGGACTGAGTTCAGGGCTATGTACTACAACAAAGAAGTCCTGGCTGCCCACAGACGAACTCACCAGCTTCACTCAAGGATCCATGACAGTGATGGAAGCTGTCAAGAAGTTCGAGCAATTGGCCCGGTTGTGCCCGAACTTAATTACAGTGAAACTGAGAAAGTGCGGTTGATGATGAAGATGTTCCCGCACGGATATTGCACGCCAAGGCAAGCGCTGGAAACAGTCCCCCTGTAACAGTATCAGGACTGTATTGAGAGAGCCCTGAGAGCCGAGTATTGGATCAACAGGGATAAGGGAGGCAGAGCCCAATTTTAACAAGTCCAAGAAAGGAAGAGAAAGCTCTAACCAAGACGAATCAGTCTCGTCAATCATCACGGAAGCTAAGCCACAAGCCCAGGCCAGCAAACCCCAATGCACAAGGTCCCCGACAACCCGTAAAGAACAGCGGAAGGGGAATTTCAACAACCAGGGGCAGCAGAGAAATTTCCCCCAGAAAGAGAAATGACCAAGGCAGCGCGAGGAACAAGAATAGCTACCCTCAGTGCAATAAGTGTGGTAAGAAGCATCCGGGTGTCTGCCGTCAGGGGACCAACACTTGCTATGTCTGCTGGCAAGGAAGGGCACTACGCGAGAAGCTGTCCTCAGAACACACAGCAGCAGTACCAGCCCTATCCGAATAGAAACCCCCAACACCAGCAATTAGCAATGCAGTCCAGGCTACACTCGAAGGTCCATCGATTGCCCAGGGTAGATTGGAGGCACCCGAGCCACAGGCCAGGATCTATGCCTATACAAGGGGAGATGCAGAAGCAGGCACCTCCAACGTGGTGACAGGTCAGCTTTCTATCGCCACCTATGATGTAATTGCCCTATTTGATTCTGGCGCTACCCACTCGTTCATATCGATGGAGCTCGCTCAGAAGTTAGGCAGAGTCGGGAGTATAGTAGAGCAGACCTTTTACGGCATCTTTGCCATCAGGAGAAGTTTTGTGGTCCAACTTTGGATCCAAAATGTTCCTATTAGGATCAATGGCAGAGAATTACTCGCAGATCTCATCGCAATCAGGTTACACGATTTCGATGTGATCTTGGGGATGGACTTCTTAGGTCCGTACACAAACGCAAAGATCGACTGTCGAAAGCGTAACGTCACGTTCAGCCCCTGCGACGATGAGGATTTTCAGTTTTCAAGGACAGTCCCGACGTTTCCACCACAAAGCTCATCTCCACAATGAAAGCCTGGAAAATGTTAGCCAATGGATGTCAGGGATATTTGGCTAATTTGGTGGACAAGGAGCAAGAAGAAGAATTGACACCGAAGGAGTTCCTATTATTAGGGAATATCTGGACATCTTTCCACAGGATCTACCTGGACTTCCACCGGAGCGTGAGATTTCCTTCGAGATCGAGTTGCTACCCGGAGCTGCACCAGTGTCAAAGGCGCCATATAGAATGGCACCGGCCGAGCTAAGAGAACTCCAAGTACAGTTGCAGGAGTTACTCGACAGAGGATTCATCCGACCAAGCCACTCTCCATGGGGAGCACCTGTCCTGTTCGTGAAGAAGAAGGACGGATCGTTGCGCATGTGCATCGACTACAGAGAAGTGAACAAGCTGACGATCAAGAACAAGTACCCACTGCCCAGGATCGACGATTTGTTCGACCAGCTTAGAGGAGCCGAAGTGTTCTCCAAAGTGGACTTGCGATCAGGTTATCACCAACTTCGAAATCAAGGAGTCGGAATGTGTTCAAGACGGCTTTCAGAACGCGCTATGGGCATTACGAGTTTTTAGTAATGCCATTCGGGTTGACGAACGCCCCAGCTGCATTCATGGATCTCATGAACCGAATCTTCAAGGAATACTTGGATAAATTTGTTATAGTTTTCATCGACGACTATTTTGATCTACTCGAGATCCAAAGAGGAGCACGAACAGCACCTCAGGCTGGTAATGGAAATGTTGAGGCGACATCAGCTATACGCCAAATTCACGAAGTGTGAATTTTGGCTGGAGAAGGTTCACTTTTTGGGGCATGTAGTATCAAGAGAGGGAGTTTCAGTAGATCCAGCGAAGATTGAAGCGGTTAGCTCATGGCCGACCCCCAGGAACGTTACCGAGAAAAGAAGCTTCCTAGGGCTCGCTGGATACTATCGACGCTTCGTAGAAGGGATTCTCCAGGATAGCAGCACCCCTCACGGCCCTCACCAGGAAGACAAAAAGTACGAATGGACTCCAAAGTGCAGAGGAAAACTTCCAGAAGCTGAAGAAAAAGCTGACAAGTGCCCCGGTGCTCATCATTCCTAATGTTGATGCGGAAAATTTCGTAATCTACAGCGACGCCTTCTAAGACTGGATTAGGAAGCAGTTCTGATGCAGGACGGAAAGGTAGTAGCTTATGCATCAAGACAGCTGAAGAATCATGAACAGAATTATCCTACGCACGATTTGGAGCTAGCAGCGGTGGTCTTCGCACTTAAGATATGGAGACATTATCTGTATGGAAGCAAATGCGAGATCTACACAGATCACCAGAGCCTCAAATATATTTTTACTCAGAAGGAGCTGAATATGAGGCAAAGAAGATGGCTGGAGTTAGTAAAGGATTACGACTGGCGAAATCCTCTACCACCCTGGAAAGGCCAACAGGGTAGCCGATGCGCTGAGTAGGAGATCAGTAGGCACACTGATGTCCATTGAAGCACTTCCTAAGGCGTTGCAGAAAGAGATCAGTAATTATCAACTGGAAATAATCACCGGGAGATTGGATTCACTGACTCTTCACTCAGATTTGCTGGACAGAATCAAGGCGCATCAGGGAGAAGATTCTTCATTGAAGAAGGCGCGACTTGCTGATCAGGATAACAAGGATTTTACGACTTCTGCAGATGGAATAATCCACTTAAAGAGACGGATTTGGGTTCCAAAAGTGAAGGATTTAAAGGAACAAATCCTAACAGAGGCACACCAGACGCCATATTCTGTACATCCAGGGGCTACCAAGATGTACAAGGACCTCAAGGAGACGTACTGGTGGCCCAACATGAAGAATGACGTGGCAGAATTCGTATCGACTTGCTTAACTTGTCAGAAAGTTAAGGCAGAGCACCGACATCCCGGAGGCGAACTACAGAAAATTGAACTCCCAGAATGGAAATGGGAGCAAATTACGATGGATTTCGTAGTAGGATTGCCAGGACGACAAGTGGGAATGATGCGATTTGGGTCATTGTCGACAGATTGACCAAATCAGCTCATTTTATCGCCATCAAAACCACCTTTTCAGTAGAAAAATTGGCCGAACTCTACGTAAATCAAGTCGTCAAGCTGCACGGAGTGCCAAGATCAATCATATCCGACCTGCGATGGGCGTTTTACTTCGCGTTTTCTGGACTAGCGTTCATATGGCAATGGGGTCGAGATTGAAGTTCAGTACTGCATTTCACCCCCAAACCGATGGTCAATCGGAGAGAACTATCCAGACGCTTGAAGATATGCTGCGATCGTGTGTCTTAGACTTCAAAGGAAATTGGGATCAGAAGCTCCCGTTGATCGAATTCTCGTACAACAACAGCTATCACTCTTCGATTGACATGGCACCATTTGAAGCGTTGTATGGGAGAAAGTGCAGATCGCCAATTAATTGGCAAGAAGTTGGCCAGAAGCAGCTACAAAAGACAGACTTCATCAAAAAGACCTCCGAGGATATCCAGAAAATCAAACAAAGGCTCGACATGGTTTTCAGTCGTCAGAAGAGTTACGCTGATAAGCGTCGCAAGACCTTTGGAATTTCAAGTTGGGGACGCAGTCTTCATAAAGAATTGCCCGATGAAGGGAGTAATGAGGTTCGGTAAGAAGGGAAGTTGAGCCCGCGCTACACAGGACCGTTCGAGATCCTGGAAAGGGTTGGAAAGGTCGCTTACAGACTCGCTTTACCACCAGAGCTATCATCAATGCACGACGTTTTCCACGTTTCGATGCTCAAGAAGTATATCTCGGACCCTTCCCACATACTTCATCAGGAGCCGGTAGAGGTTCAGACCGATATGACATACGAGGAGAAGCCTGTCAGAATCCTCGATAGGGAAGATAAGGTCCTGAGGAACCGAACGATTCCTATGGTCAAGGTTTTGTGGAAGAATCATGCGGTTGAAGAAGCGACATGGGAAGTCGAGAGCGACATGAGAAGCAACTACCCCCCGAATTGTTCTGATTTCGAGGACGAAATTTTTAAGGGGGATAGATTGTAACACCCGAATTTCTTCGGTTCATATTTCATAGATATGTCGTGTAAATAATTACCGTAATCGGTATTACATGAGGAAAGTTCGTTTTAGAACTTAATTTTGTTAAACGAGTTCTTAAGATTTATTAAGACTCAAAACAAATTGTATGAACTCGCAAAAGACCTTTATGAGTGAAAGGAGGTCGTATTTGCACATTTCAAGACAAGTCGACGTTGACCAATAAGTTAAAGTTATACTAAAACGGTCGAAAAACGTCAAACAAGAATTTTAAGATATCAGTACAAGTGAAATTACTGCTAAAACTCATTTCTTGATCAAGATGAGTTTAAATAGAATTAAAATCACCTTAGAAAAATCAAGCATACTAAGTTAGAGTTTAGGGCGAAAGGATTCGGAAAAATAAGAGAAAAATTTTTCCGATCGAGTTTTTCACAGATCAGAAATTTTTAAATGCAATGTAATTTTCGATACTGGGTATTTAAGCAACTCAGTATTAAAATTTATTGCAATGTATTGAAATTACACAATTTTTAAAAAAAAATTGAACCAAACAAGCCTTTAAGCTTAATTACATCACAATTAAGCTAAGTTAGGACATAACCCTTCATCACACATGGACCAATGAGCATGTGACACCTCATCTATGAGTTGTCAACCACTCACCCATGCCTCTCCCCATATCAGCCGGCCACATCAAGCCCTTATGGGCAATGGCTTGCAAAGTTTGAGGACCAAATAGCAAGTATGGAAACCAAAATATGCATTGGAAAGAAAGCTAGGATTTCCCCTAGCTAGAGGCACTATTCCTAGGGATTTCAAGCCCCAATGTTAGCTGCCATTAACCCATTCCAGCCATATTAATTCGGATTTTCCCATTCAGAAATTCGAAGAAGAGAGAGAGAGAGAGAGAGAGAGAGAGAGAGAGAAGAACAAGAGTGTTTGGAAGCCAAGAAAATTTGAGAGAAACCCCCCTAAGTGGTCGGTTTTCTTGAGAGTTCCAAAGGAGAGATTGTTCAAGAAATTTTCCCCTCTCTTTCCCCATCTTGCCGAGTGTTTGGGAGCTAAGAAAATCAGAAAAAAATTTTCGGGTTTTGGCTAGAAACAAGGGTTGAGAGAAGGTGTGATCTTGAGCCAAGAGAAATCAACCATTTTTGTGTTTTGGTGCTTAGGAGATCCACGGATTTTAAGGTAAGATTTTTTGGGCATTTTCTTCTCTTTTGCCAAGATTGAATGGGGGAGGAAGTTAACAAATTTTGTGACCATTTTTGAGGTCCAAACCGTGCACTTAGAAGGCTCAATCTCAACTAGGAGCAAGCTAGTGACACCCTCGGAATTTTAAGGTAAAAATCCGAATTTTACCCTAGCTTATGGGTTCAAATTTTTGGTTCATTTTTCTCAAGGGTTTTACCATGTATTTCAAGCACAAAAGTTGTAAGAGCTTAAGCTCATAATTTTCGGTTTTAGCCTAAATAGCTTAGGTTATATTTTTATGCTTGATTTAGGTTTTTGAGGTGATTATTTTGCATGTTTGGTTGGTAATATGCTCTATGATTTTTGTGTGTTAGAGATGCATGCTAGGGTTTCTATTTAAGGGTTTTATGTCCCTAATATGTTTATCAAATTTTAGATGCATGTTTTAGGGTTGTATGATATTATGGTTGATTTTTGTTGTATGTATGTTTTTCTCTCAAAACCGTGGACCAAGGGGTCTCGGCCTTGAGTCGAATCCGAATCACTGGGATTTAAAATTTTATGTGTATGAGGGACGTTAGAAAACGTGCATGTGTTAGTAGGTCCCGCATTGGGCGGTCGAGCTAGAACGACGCATAGGGACGTAAAATTTGGACTAACACCAAAACTGCTCTCGGGTCCAACACCCGGCAGCTCGGAAAAGTGGGAATTACAGGTCCTTAGAGGCCGAATGGGTAAAAACTTAAAACATGAAAGTTGTTCATTAGGGTGTTTCCTAGGGGCCAGCGCGAACAGATTTTAAAAATAAGGCTACAATGGCCTTTGTTTTTAAGAAAAACCGAGAACTGGTCAGGGTGACCAAGTTCCAACGATTCACAAGTGTTCAAACAAAAACTGGTATCAATTGAGCCAGAATCAGAAAATGTTTAAAATACGAAAGTTTTAGATCTTTTTGTTAGCTACAACTTTCGTGAAGAAAGTGTTTCCAAATTCGTTTTATATTTTAAGTTATGAATTTTCAAACAAAATCCGTGCAGTGAACAAAATTTCAGGCACGAGATTTTCTAGACCAATGACTAGGAAAGACGTTGTTCTAACTTTCAAACATCATTTTCAAACCCGAAAACCGTTCCAAAGGCGGTTTTCGATCCCTAAATGTTTTATAGAAATATTTTCAAGTGTTTTGTAATTTTCAAGACAAGTTTGGGTGCTATTCACCAAACTTACTTAAATAAACGAGAAAATGATATTTTAAGCAAGTTCAAGGTTTTCAAGATTAAAATTAATAAGATACTGCGTTAGTAGCTGGAAAATTATTCCGAGTTACTAGGGCCTTGCCAAGCCCAGAGTTAACCTTGCGGATAGAGGTTTAAGTTAAGATTATGGTTTTCTACATGAACCCTTAATTATAACTCTGTTGTGGGTTACTCCGTGTGACCCCTTCACAAGTGTTAGTAGAGGGTCGTATAACCGAAAAATGTATATGTTGGATTAATCCTACATTGAACGATCTTAGAATAGAGACCTCACGTGTAAACGTCCATGGGCAGGAAGGTGACCTGCGAGCGTGCTCGGGAAAGGAAATTCGATCACGCGAACAACGAGACAAGGTAAGTACAACGCCGCCTACAGCATAGGCTAGAGTTGTATGTTTACCTAACATATTTGTTTTACACTGTTTAAGTGTTATTTGATGATTTGCTCGATGGTTGCAATATGCTTACTGTATGATGAATGTTTCAAATGCTAATGCCATGCTTTAAAAAGTATGTTTCAAGTATTGTTATTATGCTTACATGAAAAAGTACGCATGTCCATGCACTGATAGAACATGAGATTAGGAGACATCATACAAGTATGCTCACTAATCTATCAAGTGGAAAAATGTCAAGAAAGACATACAAACAGAACGTTTGAGAAAAGGCCACAAGAGCCAGTGTCGTGCCCCCTGATGACGATCGGGTCGAAAGCTTGGGCAATCTCGTCAAGCTGCGCGCCGGGTACACGTGCACATCAAGTTAACGGGCCCACAAGTAAAATCAACAAGATAAAGTGTGATACAAGAAAGCAAGCATAACTGAACATAAACGGTTCATGCATTTCACGATAGAATGTCATGTTTAAGATGAAGAAATCGATGATATGATGCCATGTTTATGCTTTCATGTTTATGATGTCATGTATGTTTCATGTAATTGGTTAGCGGTATAGGAGTTGTACTTGCTGAGCTTTCGCTCATTGTTTGAAGTTTATGCTGTAGGTAAACAGCCTGTTTTGAATTAACTGCATGGTGGAGGGTGAAGCCGGTGGCTGTGAAATGATGAACGGGTTGGGGTTCGCAACTCAAAAGAATTTAATTAAATATCTATTTTGAGAAAACAGACAATTATTTTATTTATGTAAGAGTGTACGTAAATATTTTCTAGGTATAATGCTTCCGCTATTATTATAAAAAAAAAAAAAAAAAAAAAAAAAAAAAATCCCCACTATTTTTATGACATATGATAAGGAAAAATGGGATAAAACAACTTAAGTTCAAGTAAGTATAAGTCAAGTGACGGCCTGTGCAAGGCGGGTCGTCACAATTGATCCCTTTTGGATTTGGGATAAGGAGATGCCCTGGGCTTGAATTTGACACTGCTAGTGTTGAATATTCGATTGCCAATCTTCTGCACTGGTTTGATTGGAAGTTGCCATATTATGCTGAGAATACGGACATGACTGAAGTTTATGGGATCAGTGTTCATAAGAAATTTCCTCTTCATGTTGTACCAATACGTTATTCTCCTTAATGGACTAGAATTTACCCTCTTAAATGTAAGATAAGCCTTTTTTTTTTTTTTTTTTTTTGCTTAAAATGAAAAATATTTCCTTATTTCCTTGATTTGCTTTTTTTTTTTTTTTTTTAAATTTTGTGTGTGTTTCTTTTTTATTTATTTTGTAAGTCCTTTTTTTTTCTTTGCTTAAATAAAGTTTTTCCTTAAAAAAAAAAAAAAAAAAAAAAAGAAACTAGGTTAGCATTGGAACTTAAGTTTTTTACCTCAGTTTTTGTTTTTTTTTTAAAAGCCGAACAACTTCAATCTAAAAATTTAAAATTTTATTCGAAACCCATGCATGAAACGCAAGCTTAGTTATTCGACTTTTAATTTTTACAAGTTGTCTTTACTAAAAATAAAAATTCTCATATAGTCTCCACTTTGCCCCCACTAAAAAAAGGATTCTCACATATTCCCTACTTAAATTAAAAATTATCATATAAATCCTCTAAAAATAAAAATTCTCACACAGCCCCCACTAAAATTTGTTTCTCTTGAAAAAAATTTTAGTGTACGCTCCCACTAAAATATATTTCTAACTTTGTCCTTCGTCTCAACGCAAAGAGAAGATAAGATCAACTTCCCATTCCTCTCTCTCTCTCTCCCCATAGCAATCACAGTCACCTAAAATTGCTACAAATATCACTTCCTTCAGGTCTAGTTTCATTGTATCATCCTCATCATTTACATAAATTAAGGGTCTGTTTGGGGAAACATATGGAGATGGTGTTTTGAAAGTTGAGTTGAAAATGTGTGTTTGGAGGGAATTTTTAAAAAAGTTATATGATATAGAAAATAGTACAAAAATTTGAAACGTATTCGGAAAAAAAATATGCAAAATGGATCTTGTCTTGTTCGTTTCGTCGATATGAGAATTTTGACATAAAAATCATATTATTTCGATTTGAAATAAGAAAGTTATATACTTTTAAAGTTTGAGTTTTTTGAAAATAGAAAAGAGGAAAATTTTGATTTAAAGTTAAGATTTTAAAATCCAGCTAATAAAATATTATCTGGAGACGGCCATCAAACAGCTGTGATAGTGTTTTGAAGAATAAGCACTAAAGCTATTAAACTTTAGTAGAAGTAACCAAGAAAATCATGTTTGTCCCAGAATTAGCTTCCCAATCCCAAAACCAAACCCAAGTCAAGCTTTTGGAGAGATCAGTTCCTCATCTATCACATTGATGAAAAAGTAATATCTTCTATCAAATACCCATTTTCAATATATAAACTACTTTATGTTTCATTTGGTAGTTAGTTTAACTCCAATTCAATTATACTTTTTCATCTTAATTTTTGTTTTTTTCTGAAAAGTCAACAAAATTTATAATTAAATATTAAAAAGTCAACGAACTCCAATTTAAAAATTTTATCTCCAACTAATTTATCAAACAGACTTAGTGTCTTTTCTACTTTTTTTCTTTGGGAGATTTTCTTACGCATAATCTCCCTTGCTTGTTTTTCTTTTTGTACTTTTTAGGTTGACTTTTTGTTTTGGAGTGTACTTCAGTGTTTTTTTTTTTTTTTTTTTAACTAGTCTTTTAATTTGTTTTTATTATTTTAACGAGCTGGTAGACATTTGAGCTTTCAAGCTATTCTTTATTTGCTTAATGCGAAATTATAGTAGCTGGCATTTTTTTTAAAATTAAATAAGATACATATATAGAATGATGTTAAAATAATTGAAATAAATAACAGTAAATAATAAAAATACTTAATAAATAATAAATTTAATCTGGGTAAATAAATTATTTACCAAGTAATCTATTATCTTCTCTTATTTACTATAAGAATTTTTCAAATCCACTTTTTAATTTAATTATTTATCATAAAAATGCTATTTATTTCTTTCTAACTTTTCTTTTTAATTTAATAAAATGGATAAAAAGTAAAAAAACATTTTTACCGTAATATATCGTAATATACCGTAAATAATTGAAATAAGTAACATGTTTCAAAATAAAAAATTGAAGTGATTAGCACATATTCTAGTTTAATTAATTAACTGATTAGAAGAGACAACTACTACCAAGGTAATCAAGAACATCCCATTTATATTGGCATCCCCTTAATATAAATACAGACACATATATTTTTGTTTCATGAAAATGCAGGAACATGCAAGAAAACAAGAAGAAACTGAAAAGTTGAAAGAAGAAGTGAGAAGGGAGTTGTTAAAGAGTGCAGATGATCCTATACAGCAACTGAATTTGATAGATGAAATTCAGCGCTTGTGTGTAGCATACCACTTTGAAGAGGAGATAAAAGAGGCTCTTCAAACGTCTTTATGCTACTTACCATTCTGATTATGATGATGATGATCTTTACAGTGTTGCACTTCGTTTTCGATTATTAAGACAAGTTGATTATCATATTTCAGCTCGTATGTTCTACAACTTAACACGTATATTTTATTCTATTATTTTATTGACCTTAAAACTCCAATTGATATCCAATGGCCGAGTCAAGATTTTATTTGAAGAGGGTGAGTACTTAGTAGATAGAATTTTAAATAATAAATAGAGTGTAAAACTACAGAATATAAAAATCTTCCAAATATCAACTCTGGATATAATTGTTCCCTATAGGTTTTTATATTTTGAAAGCGTTATATTTTTACCAAGAACTTGTATCATTGAATTGTATCATTATAGGTATGAAAAAAAAAAATAAAAAAAAATCAAGACGTATCTTCTGATCTATAAAGAAAAGCAAAAAGCCAGAAACCATTTTCAGAGGAATTCTGGGGTCCCTTAAGGGACATGTCCATAGTCAAACAGGTAAGGAAAATTCAATTTTTTTTGGTTGAGAGGACCAACAAGAACATGACACGTGTCAGCTATATGTTAAAGATGCTACCTTTACGGATTGCAAGTTGTATTATATGGAGAGGTGACAAGATAATTGTAGTGAGAAAGATCCTTATAATGGGTAGGATTTGTCAATTCATGGGGCAAAAAAGTTATAAGAAATTAAGGGGATATTTGGGGATATCTCCAAACAATGTTTTTGTTGTCTGATTTCCAAACTTACATTTGGGGGGATTTTTGGGTTTCTAATAAAACTTTTCTTGATGTCTATAGTCTCAAACTTTAAAAGATCTTAACTTTGTCATTTCATGGGAAAATGAGTTTTTTTTTTTAATGATATAGAATTTTGAGAAAAATGAAATAAGATCTATATTGATATTTGTTTCCAAACATATTTCAAGGTTTTATATTTTTTTTTTCACTCCAAACGTTTTTTTTTTATTTTTATTTTTTATTTTTTAAACTAACTGGACCGAATGACCCTTTTTATATATACACGTCCTAATAAGATATAGAACTTCATTTTGTTTGCTTTTCGTATCATGTCAAACGCTTTGGATTCCTTTCTTGTTTTTAATTAGTTTTATGGTCAGCCTAAAAAAAAAAGAATAGTATAATGAGTTTGCTAAACCTAAGCTGCCGGTTAGTCGGACTTGAATTCTCTAACCAAGTTTAATTAATTACTTCGATGTTTCCTTGTTTATGTTTTTGGTGGTGATCTATTAGAAAGATTCAACAAGTTTAAAGACGAAAAGGGGAACTTCAAGGACTGTGTAACCGAAGACGTGCGAGGAATACTAAGCTTGTATGGTGCTGCACAATTAAGGATACATGGGGAAGATATTCTAGATGAAGCCCTAGCATTCACCACTGCACAACTTAGTAATGCTCCGTTTGGTGATTCAACTCAAACTTAAATTTTTCATCTCAGTTTTTGTCTTTTTCTAAAAGTCAACAAAAAATATAACTAGTTTTTAAAAAGTCAACCAACTCCAACTTAAAATTTCAACTCCAACCGTAACACCAAACGGAGGTTAAGTCCCTCAAAACCTGTACAATAAGCAGTGTTCCTCTGGCAGCACAAGTAAGACATGCTCTAAAGTAGCAAATGCGAAAGAACCTACCGAGGTTGGAGGCAAAGCATTACATGATGCATGTTTAGCCCGACATGGACTCCCATAACAAGTTACATAATCACTTTCAATATTGGAAAGATTTAGGATTAGCTGGAAAGTCATCCTTAGTAGAAGACAGATTAGTGGAGTCGGATTTTGCCCTGAGCCAGAGAACTTCCTTTCAAGAAGTCTTCTATGCAAACTTAACGACATTTTTCCTGTAATAGAGATGATGTCTTTGACGCATTTGGCTTGATTCACGAGCTTGAGATCTTTACTGAAGTAGTGGAGAGGTGTCGACTGAAGTGAATGATTTAACTTATAAATCCTGATATATGTGATTCCATAGTTTCTCAAATAAATTATTGTGATTTTTGTTTTAATTTCAACTATAGGTGGGATATGAACTACATGAAGGAGCATTCACAATACGTGCAACCATCTTATGAGGCTCTTCTGGGTCTCAGTGTCGATATTAGGGAGGAGATAGCAAAACAGGGAAGAACGTTTCAAGTTCCTTATGTAGTAGAGGGGGTACACTACAAATAGTGATTTTTTTTTTCCATTTTATTTTCTACCAAAGTAAAGTTGTCATTCACGAAAAACCCTTTTGCACATCACACATTTTAAAAAAATAAATAAAAGTAGTGGCACATCAAACAATAATCTACTTCATACTATCGAAATAAAAATAAAATGAACAAATTTGTAAAAATATAACAACTACAAAAGTAGCAAGGAAAGAGCGAAAGAAAAAAATAAAAATAAACATAATCAAATCAATGGGGTAAAAATTTTGAACCCTTGGATGAAAATCAATGGCCACAAATCAAAATTCTACACAAACGAAAATATACATAATCACATTAGATCACATGTGGTTCTTAATTCCAATTATTGTCAAAGCCCACCGGCAGCTCGTGAGATCCACAAAAAGTGGATGGATCTGGAAATCACCGAATCCCATCCCTTCTGCGGGATCTGTGCGGGTGAGCGATGCTCGTCACCGATCTCACGAGCTACCCCCCGCCAATCGTGAGCTAGCCGCCTTCGTGAGCCACCCACAGCCAATCACAAGCGTGGAAGGGGAGGTTTTTTTTTTTTTTTTTTTTAAACTATATTTAAAATTCATAAACAAATTATGGATAAAATCTAAATATTCAAAAAAATATATATATATTTGTGTGTGGGAGTATATGCCTCTACTCACCAAAACGTGGCTTTGCCATTATCAGGCTTAATATGTTTAATAAAAAGGATATGATAAAAAAAACAATTTGTGTACTACATGAAAAACTATTTATTTTTAAAATACAACATATCATATCAGGAGATTGTTGAAAAATAATTAAACATGTGGACCAACATATGTAATTAAAACATATTACTCTGTACTAGGAAAGGGCCGGGAACCATTCACAATAATTCACCACCAACATTTTGCAACTATCCATTTCAGTAGTACCTTATGCTTCACATCCTAACCAACATTATTAAAGCCAATTACTCCGTACAAGGAAAGGGCCGGAATCCATTCACAACAATTCACCACTAACATTTGGCAACTATCCATTTCAGTACTACATTATGCTTCACATCCTAACCAACATTATTAAAACATATTACTCTGTACTAGGAAAGGGCCGGGACCCATTCACAATAATTCCCCACTAACATATTGCAACAATCCATTTCTGTAGTACCTTATGCTTCACATGCAAACCAACATTATTAAAGCCTATTACTCCGTACTAGGAAAGGGCCGGGACCCATTAAGAACAATTCCCCACTAACATTTACTAGGAAAGAGCCGGGACCCATTCACAACAATTCACCACTAAAATTTTACAACTATCCATTTCAGTAGTACCTTATGCTTCACATCCTAACCAACATTATTAAAACCTATTACTCTGTACTAGGAAAGGGCCGGGACCCATTCACAACCACTCGCCACTAACATTTTGCAACTATCCATTTCAGCAAAACCTTATGCTTCAAATGCTAACCAACAGTATCAAAGCCTATTACTCCGTACTAGGAAATGGCCGGAACCCATTCACAACAATTCACCACTAACTTTTACTAGGAAAATGTCGGGATCCATGCACAATAATTCACCACCAACATTTTGCAACTATCCAATTCAGTAACACCTTATGCTTCACATTCTAACCAACATTATCAAAGCCTATTACTCCGTACTACGAAAGGGCCGGGACCCATTCACAACCATTCATCAGTAACAATTTACAACTATCCATTTCAGAAGTACCTTATGCTTCACAAGCTAACCAACATTATTAAAGCCTATTACTCCGTTGTTGGAAAGGGCCGGGGCCCATTCACAATAATTCACCACTAACATATTACAACTATCCATTTCAGTAGTACCTTATGCTTCACATGCTATCCAACATTATGAAATCCTATTACTCCGTACTAGAAAAAAGGCCGGGATCCATTCACAATAATTCACCACTAACATTTCGCAACTATCTATTCCAGTAGTACCTTATGCTTCACATGCTAACCAACATTATTAAGGCCTATTACTCCGTACAAGGAAAGGGCAGGGACCTATTCACAATAATTCACCATGAACATTTTGCAATTATCCATTTCAGTAGTACCTTATGCTTCACATGCTAACCAATATTATCAAAACCTATTACTCCGTAGTAGGAAATGACCAGAACCCATTCACATCAATTCACTACTAACTTTTACTAGGAAAGGGCCGGGACCCATTCACAACAATTCACCACCAACTTTTTGCAACTATCCATTTCAGTAGAACCTTATGCTTCACAAACTAACCAACAATATTAAAGCCTTTTAGTCCGTACTACGAAAGGGCCGGGACACATTCACAACCATTCGTCACTAACAACTTGCAACTAACCATTTCAGTAGTACCTTATGCTTCACAAGCTAACCAACATTATTAAAGCTTATTACTCCGTACTAGATAAAGGCCGGGACTCATTCACAACAATTCACCACTAACATTTCGCAACTATCCATTTCAGTAGTACCTTATGCTTCACATGCTAACCAACATTATTAAGGCCTATTACTCCGTACTAGAAAAGGGCCGGGACCAATTCACAATAATTCACCACTAATATTTTGCAACTATCGATTTCAGTTCTACCTTATTCTTCATATGCTAACCAACATTATTAAAGCCTATTACTCTGTACTATGAAAGGACCGGGACCCATTCACAACAATTCACCACTAACATTTTGCAACTATCCATTTCTGTATTACCTTATGCTTCACAAGCTAACCACCATTATGAAATCCTATTACATCGTATTGGAAAAAGGCCGGGACCCATTCACAACAATTCACCACTAACATTTCGCAACCTTCTATATCAGTAGTACCTTATGCTTTACATGCTAACCAACATTATTAAGGCCTATTACTCCGTACTTGGAATGGGCCTGGACCCATTCACAATAATTGACCACAGACACTTTGCAACTATCCATTTCAGTAGTACCTTCTGCTTCACATGCTAACCAACCTTATTAAAGCCTATTACTCCGTACTACGAAAGGGCCGGGACCCATTCACAACCATTCATCACTAACAATTTGTAACTATTCATTTCAGTAGTACCTTATGCTTCACAAGCTAACCAACATTATTAAAGCCTATTACTCCGTTGTTGGAAAGGGACGGGACCCATTCACAATAATTCACTACTAACATATTGCAACTATCCATGTCAGTAGTACCTTATGCTTCACAAGCTTACCAATATTTTTAAACCCTATTACACCGTACTAGAAAAGGGACGGGACCCATTCACAATAATTCACCACTAATATTTTGCAAATATCCATTACAGTTGTACCTTATTCTTCATAAGCTAACCAACATAATTAAAGGCTATTACTCTGTACTTGGAAAGGGCCAGGACCAATTCACAATAATTGACCACTAATATTTTGCAACTATCCATTTAAGTAGTACCTTATGCTTCACATGCTATCCAACATTATGAAATCCTATTACTCCGTACTAGAAAAAGGCCGGGATCCATTCACAACAATTCACCAATAACATTTCGCAACTATCTATTCCAGTAGTACCTTATGCTTCATATGCTAACCAACATTATTAAGGCCTATTACTACGTACTAGGAAAGGAACGGGACCCGTTCACAATAATTCACCACTAATATTTTGCAACTATCCATTTCAGTTCTACCTTATTCTTCATTTGCTAACCAACATTATTAAAAGCCTATTACTCTGTACTAGGAAAGGACCGGGACCCATTCACAACAATTCACCACTAACATTTTGCAACTATCGATTTCTGTAGTACCTTATGCTTTACACGCTATCAAATATTTTAAAATCCTATTACTCCGTACTAGACAAAGGCCGGGACCCATTCACAAAATTTCACCACTAACATTTTGCAACTATCTATTTCAGTAGTACCTTATGCTTCACATCCTAACCAACATTATTAAAGCTTATTACTCCATACTAGGAAAGGGCCGGGACCCATTCACAACCATTCACCACTAACATTTCACAACTATCCATTTCAGTATTACTTTATGCTTAACATGCTAACTGACATTATAAAAGCCTTTTACTCCGTTGTTGGAAAGTGCTGCTACCCATTCACAATAATTCACCACTAACATATTACAACTATCCATTTCTGTAATACCTTATGCTTCACAAGCTAACCAACATTATGAAATCCTATTACTCCGTACTAGAAAAGGCCGGGACCCATGCACAACAATTCACCACTAACATTTCGCAACTATTTATTTTAGTAGTACCTTATGCTACACATGCTAACCAACATTGTTAAGGCCTATTACTCCGTACTAGGAAAGGGCCAGGACCCATTCACAATAATTGACCACAAATATTTTGCAACTATCCATTTCAGTAGTAACTTATGCTTCACAAGCTAACCATCATTATTAAAGTCTATCACTCCGTATTACGAAAGGGCGGGGACCCATTCACAACCATTCATCACTAACAATTTGCAACTATCCATTTCAGTAGTACCTTATGCTTCACAAGCTAACCAACATTATTATAGCCTATTACTCCGTTGTTGGAAAGGGCCAGGACCCAATCACAATAATTCACTACTAACATATTGCAACTATCCATTTCAGTAGTACTTTATACTTCACATGCTAACCAATATTATTAAAGCCTATTACACCGTACTAGGAAAGGGATGGGACTCATTAACAATAATTCACTACTAATATTTTGCAACTATCTATTACAGTTGTACCTTATTTTTCATAAGCGAACCAACATTATCAAAGCCTATTACTCTGTACTAGGAAAGGGCCGGGACCCATGAACAATAATTCACCACTAACATGTTGCAACTATCCATTTCAGTAGTACCTTATGCTTCGCATGCTATCCAACATTATGAAATCCTATTACCCAGTACTAGAAAAAGGCCGGGATCCATTCACAACAATTCACCACTAACATTTCGCAACTATCTATTCCAGTAGTACCTTTTGTTTCACATGCTAACCAAAATTATTAAGGCCTATTACTCCGTACTAGGAAAGGGCCGGGACCTATTCACAATAACTCACCACAAACATTTTGCAATTATCCATTTCAGTAGTACCTTATGCTTCACATGCTAACCAATATTATCAAAACCTATTACTCCGTAGTAGGAAATGACCAGAACCCATTCACATCAATTCACTACTAACTTTTACTAGGAAAGGGCCGGGACCCATTCACAACAATTCACCACCAACTTTTTGCAACCATCCATTTCAGTAGAACCTTATGCTTCACAAACTAACCAACATTATTAAAGCCTTTTAGTCCGTACTACGAAAGGGTCGGGACTCATTCACAACCATTCGTCACTAACAACTTGCAACTAACAATTTCTGTAGTACCTTATGCTTCACAAGCTAACCAACATTATTAAAAGCTTATTACTCCGTACTAGATAAAGGCCGGGACTCATTCACAACAATTCACCACTAACATTTCGCAACTATCCATTTCAGTAGTACCTTATGCTTCACATGCTAACCAACATTATTAAGGCCTATTACTCCGTACTAGGAAAGGGCCGGGACCAATTCACAATAATTCACCACTAATATTTTGCAACT
The DNA here is from genome assembly GCA_008635985.1 of Ficus erecta. Lineage (NCBI taxonomy): Eukaryota > Viridiplantae > Streptophyta > Magnoliopsida > Rosales > Moraceae > Ficus > Ficus erecta. The sequence goes on along the minus strand of BKCH01002286.1, from coordinate 84,802 downwards.
ATCGATTTCAGTTCTACCTTATTCTTCATATGCTAACCAACATTATTAAAGCCTATTACTCTGTACTAGGAAAGGACCGGGACCCATTCACAACAACTAACCACTAACATTTTGCAACTATCCATTTCAGTATTACCTTATGCTTCACAAGCTAACCACCATTATGAAATCCTATTACATCGTATTGGAAAAAGGCCGGGACCCATTCACAACAATTCACCACTAACATTTCGCAACCTTCTATATCAGTAGTACCTTATGCTTTACATGCTAACCAACATTATTAAGGCCTATTACTCCGTACTTGGAATGGGCCTGGACCCATTCACAATAATTGACCACAGACACTTTGCAACTATCCATTTCAGTAGTACCTTCTGCTTCACATGCTAACCAACCTTATTAAAGCCTATTACTCCGTACTACGAAAGGGCCGGGACCCATTCACAACCATTCATCACTAAAAAATTTGCAACTATTCATTTCAGTAGTACCTTATGCTTCACAAGCTAACCAACATTTTTAAAGCCTAGTACTCCGTTGTTGGAAAGGGCCGGGACCCATTCACAATAATTCACTACTAACATATTGTAACTATCCATGTCAGTAGTACCTTATGCTTCACAGGCTAACCAATATTTTTAAAGCCTATTACACCGTACTAGAAAAGGGACGGGACCCATTCACCATAATTCACCACTAATATTTTGCAAATATCCATTACAGTTGTACCTTATTCTTCATAAGCTAACCAACATAATTAAAGGCTATTACTCTGTACTTGGAAAGGGCCAGGACCAATTCACAATAATTGACCACTAATATTTTGCAACTATCCATTTAAGTAGTACCTTATGCTTCACATGCTATCCAACATTATGAAATCCTATTACTCCGTACTAGAAAAAGGCCGGGATCCATTCACAACAATTCACCACTAACATTTCGCAACTATCTATTCCAGTAGTACCTTATGCTTCACATGCTAACCAATAATATTAAGGCCTATTACTCCGTACAAGGAAAGGGCCGGGACCTATTCACAATAATTCACCACAAACATTTTGCAATTATCCATTTCAGTAGTACCTTATGCTCCACATGCTAACCAACATTATCAAAGCCTATTACTCCGTAGTAGGAAATGGCCGGAACCCATTCACATCAATTCACCACTAACTTTTACTAGGAAAGGGCCGGGACCCATTCACAACAATTCACCAACAACATTTTGCAACTATCCATTTCAGTAGAACCTTATGCTCCACATGCTAACCAACATTATCAAAGCCTATTACTCCGTAGTAGGAAATGGCCGGAACCCATTCACATCAATTCACCACTAACTTTTACTAGGAAAGGGCCGGGACCCATTCACAACAATTCACCAACAACATTTTGCAACTATCCATTTCAGTAGAACCTTATGCTCCACAACCTAACCAACATTATTAAAGACTTTTACTCCGCACTACGAAAGGGCCAGGACCCATTCACAACCAATTGTCACTAACAATTTGCAACAATCCATTTCAGTAGTACCTTATGCTTCACAAGCTAACCAACATTATTATAGCCTATTACTCCGTTGTTGGAAAGGGCCAGGACCCAATCACAATAATTCACTACTAACATATTGCAACTATCCATTTCAGTAGTACTTTATACTTCACAAGCTAACCAATATTATTAAAGCCTATTACACCGTACTAGGAAAGGGATGGGACTCATTAACAATAATTCACTACTAATATTTTGCAACTATCTATTACAGTTGTACCTTATTTTTCATAAGCGAACCAACATTATTAAAGCCTATTACTCTGTACTAGGAAAGGGCCGGGACCCATTAACAATAATTCACCACTAACATGTTGCAACTATCCATTTCAGTAGAACCTTATGCTCCACAACCTAACCAATATTATTAAAGCCTTTTACTCCGTACTACGAAAGGGCCAGGACCCATTCACAACCATTTGTCACTAACAATTTGCAACGATCCATTTCAGTAGTACCTTTTGCTTCACAAGCTAACCAATTTTATTAAAGCTTATTAATTCGTACTAGAAAAATGCCGGGACTCATTCACAACAATTCACCACAAACATTTTGCAATTATCCATTTCAGTAGTACCGTACGCTTCACATGCTAACCAATATTATCAAAACCTATTACTCCGTAGTAGGAAATGACCAGAACCCATTCACATCAATTCACTACTAACTTTACTAGGAAAGGGCCGGGACCCATTCACAACAATTCACCACCAACTTTTTGCAACCATCCATTTCAGTAGAACCTTATGCTTCACAAACTAACCAACATTATTAAAGCCTTTTAGTCCGTACTACGAAAGGGTCGGGACTCATTCACAACCATTCGTCACTAACAACTTGCAACTAACAATTTCAGTAGTACCTTATGCTTCACAAGCTAACCAACATTATTAAAGCTTATAACTCCGTACTAGATAAAGGCCGGGACTCATTAACAACAATTCACCACTAACATTTCGCAACTATCCATTTCAGTAGTACCTTACGCTTCACATGCTAACCAACATTATTAAGGCCTATTACTCCGTACTAGGAAAGGGCCGGGACCAATTCACAATAATTCACCACTAATATTTTGCAACTATCGATTTCAGTTCTACCTTATTCTTCATATGCTAACCAACATTATTAAAGCCTATTACTCTGTACTAGGAAAGGACCGGGACCCATTCACAACAATTCACCACTAACATTTTGCAACTATCCATTTCAGTATTACCTTATGCTTCACAAGCTAACCACCATTATGAAATCCTATTACATCGTATTGGAAAAAGGCCGGGACCCATTCACAACAATTCACCACTAACATTTCGCAACCATCTATATCAGTAGTACCTTACGCTTCACATGCTAACCAACATTATTAAGGCCTATTACTCCGTACTAGGAAAGGGCCGGGACCAATTCACAATAATTCACCACTAATATTTTGCAAATATCCATTACAGTTGTAGCTTATTCTTCATAAGCTAACCAACATAATTAAAGGCTATTACTCTGTACTTGGAATGGGCCAGGACCAATTCACAATAATTGACCACTAATAATTTGCAACTATCCATTTAAGTAGTACCTTATGCTTCACATGCTATCCAACATTATGAAATCCAATTACTCCGTACTAGAAAAAGGCCGGGATCCATTCACAACAATTCACCACTAACATTTCGCAACTATCTATTCCAGTAGTACCTTATGCTTCACATGCTAACCAACAATATTAAGGCCTATTACTCCGTACAAGGAAAGGGCCGGGACCTATTCACAATAATTCAACACAAACATTTTGCAATTATCCATTTCAATAGTACCTTATGCTCCACATGCTAACCAACATTATCAAAGCCTATTACTCCGTAGTAGGAAATGGCCGGAACCCATTCACATCAATTCACCACTAACTTTTACTAGTAAAGGGCCGGGACCCATTCACAACAATTCACCAACAACATTTTTGCAATTATCCATTTCAGTAGAACCTTATGCTCCACAACCTAACCAACATTATTAAAGCCTTTTACTCCGTACTATGAAAGGGCCAGGACCCATTCACAACCATTTGTCACTAACAATTTTCAACAATCCATTTCAGTAGTACCTTATGCTTTACAAGCTAACCAATATTATTAAAGCTTATTACTTCGTACTACAAAAAGGCCGGGACTCATTCACAACAATTCACCACTAACAATTCGCAACTATCTATTTCAGTAGTACCTTATGCTTCACATGCTAACCAACATTATTAAGGCCTATTACTACGTACTAGGAAAGGGCCGGGACCCGTTCACAATAATTCACCACTAATATTTTGCAACTATCCATTTCAGTTCTACCTTATTCTTCATATCCTAACCAATATTATTAAAGCCTATTACTCTGTACTAGGAAAGGACCAGGACCCATTCACAACAATTCACCACTAACATTTTGCAACTATCCATTTCTGTAGTACCTTATGCTTTACACGCTATCAAACATTTTAAAATCCTATTACTCCGTACTTGAAAAAGGCCGGGACCCATTCACAACAATTCACCACTAACATTTTGCAACTATCTATTTCAGTAGTACCTTCTGCTTCATATCCTAACCAACATTATTAAAGCCTATTACTCTATACTAGGAAAGGGCCGGGACCCATTCACAACCATTCACCACTAATATGTCACAACTATCCATTTCAGTATTACCTTATGCTTAACATGCTAACTGACATTATAAAAGCCTTTTACTCCGTTGTTGGAAAGTGCTGGGACCCATTCACAATAATTCACCACTAACATATTACAACTAGCCATTTCTATAGTACCTTATGCTTCATAAGCTAACCAACATTATGAAATCCTATTACTCCGTACTAAAAAAAGGCCGGGACCCATGCACAACAATTCACCGCTAACATTTCGCAACTATTTATTTCAGTTGTACCTTATGCTACACATGCTAACCAACATTATTAAGGTCTATTACTCCGTACTAGGAAAGGGACAGGACCCATTCACAATAATTGAACACAAATATTTTGCAACTATCCATTTCAGTAGTTACTTATGCTTCACAAGCTAACCATCATTATTATAGCCTATTACTCCGTTGTTGGAATGGGCCGGGACCCAATCACAATAATTCACCACTAACATACTGCAACTATCCATTTCAGTAGTACTTTATACTTCACAAGCTAACCAATATTATTAAAGCCTATTACACCGTACTAGGAAAGGGATGGGACCCATTAACAATAATTCACTACTAATATTTTGCAACTATCTATTACAGTTGTACCTTATTCTTCATAAGCTAACCAACATTATTAAAGCCTATTACTCTGTACTAGGAAAGGGCTGCGACCCATTAACAATAATTCACCACTAACATGTTGCAACTATCCATTTCAGTAGTACCTTATGCTTCACATGCTATCCAACATTATGAAATCTTATTACTCTGTACTAGAAAAAGGCCGGGATCCATTCACAACAATTCACCACTAACATTTCGCAACTATCTATTCCAGTAGTACCTTATGCTTCACATGCTAACCAACATTATTAAGGCCTATTACTCCGTACTAGGAATGGGCCGGGACCTATTCACAATAATTCAACACAAACATTTTGCAATTATCCATTTCAGTAGTACCTTATGCTTCACATGCTAACCAACATTATCAAAGCCTATTACTCCGTAGTAGGAAATGGCCGGAACCCATTCACATCAATTCACCACTAACTTTTACTCGGAAAAGCCGGGACCCATTCACAACAATTCACCACCAACATTTTGCAACTATCCATTTCAGTAGAACCTTATGCTCCACAACCTAACCAATATTATTAAAGCCTTTTACTCCGTACTACGAAAGGGCCAGGACCCATTCACAACCATTTGTCACTAACAATTTGCAACGATCCATTTCAGTAGTACCTTTTGCTTCACAAGCTAACCAATTTTATTAAAGCTTATTAATTCGTACTAGAAAAATGCCGGGACTCATTCACAACAATTCACCACAAACATTTTGCAATTATCCATTTCAGTAGTACCTTATGCTTCACATGCTAACCAATATTATCAAAACCTATTACTCCGTAGTAGGAAATAACCAGAACCCATTCACATCAATTCACTACTAACTTTTACTAGGAAAGGGCCGGGACCCATTCACAACAATTCACCACCAACTTTTTGCAACCATCCATTTCAGTAGAACCTTATGCTTCACAAACTAACCAACATTATTAAAGCCTTTTAGTCCGTACTACGAAAGGGTCGGGACTCATTCACAACCATTCGTCACTAACAACTTGCAACTAACAATTTCAGTAGTACCTTATGCTTCACAAGCTAACCAACATTATTAAAGCTTATAACTCCGTACTAGATAAAGGCCGGGACTCATTCACAACAATTCACCACTAACATTTCGCAACTATCCATTTCAGTAGTACCTTATGCTTCACATGTTAACCAACATTATTAAGGCCTATTACTCCGTACTAGGAAAGGGCCGGGACCAATTCACAATAATTCACCACTAATATTTGCAACTATCGATTTCAGTTCTACCTTATTCTTCATATGCTAACCAACATTATTAAAGCCTATTACTCTGTACTAGGAAAGGACCGGGACCCATTCACAACAACTAACTACTAACATTTTGCAACTATCCATTTCAGTATTACCTTATGCTTCACAAGCTAACCACCATTATGAAATCCTATTACATCGTATTGGAAAAAGGCCGGGACCCATTCACAACAATTCACCACTAACATTTCGCAACCTTCTATATCAGTAGTACCTTATGCTTTACATGCTAACCAACATTATTAAGGCCTATTACTCCGTACTTGGAATGGGCCTGGACCCATTCACAATAATTGACCACAGACACTTTGCAACTATCCATTTCAGTAGTACCTTCTGCTTCACATGCTAACCAACCTTATTAAAGCCTATTACTCCGTACTACGAAAGGGCCGGGACCCATTCACAACCATTCATCACTAAAAATTTGCAACTATTCATTTCAGTAGTACCTTATGCTTCACAAGCTAACCAACATTTTTAAAGCCTAGTACTCCGTTGTTGGAAAGGGCCGGGACCCATTCACAATAATTCACTACTAACATATTGTAACTATCCATGTCAGTAGTACCTTATGCTTCACAGGCTAACCAATATTTTTAAAGCCTATTACACCGTACTAGAAAAAGGACGGGACCCATTCACAATAATTCACCACTAATATTTTGCAAATATCCATTACAGTTGTACCTTATTCTTCATAAGCTAACCAACATAATTAAAGGCTATTACTCTGTACTTGGAAAGGGCCAGGACCAATTCACAATAATTGACCACTAATATTTTGCAACTATCCATTTAAGTAGTACCTTATGCTTCACATGCTATCCAACATTATGAAATCCTATTACTCCGTACTAGAAAAAGGCCGGGATCCATTCACAACAATTCACCACTAACATTTCGCAACTATCTATTCCAGTAGTACCTTATGCTTCACATGCTAACCAATAATATTAAGGCCTATTACTCCGTACAAGGAAAGGGCCGGGACCTATTCACAATAATTCACCACAAACATTTTGCAATTATCCATTTCAGTAGTACCTTATGCTCCACATGCTAACCAACATTATCAAAGCCTATTACTCCGTAGTAGGAAATGGCCGGAACCCATTCACATCAATTCACCACTAACTTTTACTAGGAAAGGGCCGGGACCCATTCACAACAATTCACCAACAACATTTTGCAACTATCCATTTCAGTAGAACCTTATGCTCCACATGCTAACCAACATTATCAAAGCCTATTACTCCGTAGTAGGAAATGGCCGGAACCCATTCACATCAATTCACCACTAACTTTTACTAGGAAAGGGCCGGGACCCATTCACAACAATTCACCAACAACATTTTGCAACTATCCATTTCAGTAGAACCTTATGCTCCACAACCTAACCAACATTATTAAAGACTTTTACTCCGCACTACGAAAGGGCCAGGACCCATTCAAAACCATTTGTCACTAACAATTGGCAACAATCCATTTCAGTAGTACCTTATGCTTCACAAGCTAACCAACATTATTATAGCCTATTACTCCGTTGTTGGAAAGGGCCAGGACCCAATCACAATAATTCACTACTAACATATTGCAACTATCCATTTCAGTAGTACTTTATACTTCACAAGCTAACCAATATTATTAAAGCCTATTACACCGTACTAGGAAAGGGATGGGACTCATTAACAATAATTCACTACTAATATTTTGCAACTATCTATTACAGTTGTACCTTATTTTTCATAAGCGAACCAACATTATTAAAGCCTATTACTCTGTACTAGGAAAGGGCCGGGACCCATTAACAATAATTCACCACTAACATGTTGCAACTATCCATTTCAGTAGAACCTTATGCTCCACAACCTAACCAATATTATTAAAGCCTTTTACTCCGTACTACGAAAGGGCCAGGACCCATTCACAACCATTTGTCACTAACAATTTGCAACGATCCATTTCAGTAGTACCTTTTGCTTCACAAGCTAACCAATTTTATTAAAGCTTATTAATTCGTACTAGAAAAATGCCGGGACTCATTCACAACAATTCACCACAAACATTTTGCAATTATCCATTTCAGTAGTACCGTACGCTTCACATGCTAACCAATATTATCAAAACCTATTACTCCGTAGTAGGAAATGACCAGAACCCATTCACATCAATTCACTACTAACTTTTACTAGGAAAGGGCCGGGACCCATTCACAACAATTCACCACCAACTTTTTGCAACCATCCATTTCAGTAGAACCTTATGCTTCACAAACTAACCAACATTATTAAAGCCTTTTAGTCCGTACTACGAAAGGGTCGGGACTCATTCACAACCATTCGTCACTAACAACTTGCAACTAACAATTTCAGTAGTACCTTATGCTTCACAAGCTAACCAACATTATTAAAGCTTATAACTCCGTACTAGATAAAGGCCGGGACTCATTCACAACAATTCACCACTAACATTTCGCAACTATCCATTTCAGTAGTACCTTACGCTTCACATGCTAACCAACATTATTAAGGCCTATTACTCCGTACTAGGAAAGGGCCGGGACCAATTCACAATAATTCACCACTAATATTTTGCAACTATCGATTTCAGTTCTACCTTATTCTTCATATGCTAACCAACATTATTAAAGCCTATTACTCTGTACTAGGAAAGGACCGGGACCCATTCACAACAATTCACCACTAACATTTTGCAACTATCCATTTCAGTATTACCTTATGCTTCACAAGCTAACCACCATTATGAAATCCTATTACATCGTATTGGAAAAAGGCCGGGACCCATTCACAACAATTCACCACTAACATTTCGCAACCATCTATATCAGTAGTACCTTACGCTTCACATGCTAACCAACATTATTAAGGCCTATTACTCCGTACTAGGAAAGGGCCGGGACCAATTCACAATAATTCACCACTAATATTTTGCAAATATCCATTACAGTTGTAGCTTATTCTTCATAAGCTAACCAACATAATTAAAGGCTATTACTCTGTACTTGGAATGGGCCAGGACCAATTCACAATAATTGACCACTAATAATTTGCAACTATCCATTTAAGTAGTACCTTATGCTTCACATGCTATCCAACATTATGAAATCCAATTACTCCGTACTAGAAAAAGGCCGGGATCCATTCACAACAATTCACCACTAACATTTCGCAACTATCTATTCCAGTAGTACCTTATGCTTCACATGCTAACCAACAATATTAAGGCCTATTACTCCGTACAAGGAAAGGGCCGGGACCTATTCACAATAATTCAACACAAACATTTTGCAATTATCCATTTCAATAGTACCTTATGCTCCACATGCTAACCAACATTATCAAAGCCTATTACTCCGTAGTAGGAAATGGCCGGAACCCATTCACATCAATTCACCACTAACTTTTACTAGTAAAGGGCCGGGACCCATTCACAACAATTCACCAACAACATTTTGCAATTATCCATTTCAGTAGAACCTTATGCTCCACAACCTAACCAACATTATTAAAGCCTTTTACTCCGTACTATGAAAGGGCCAGGACCCATTCACAACCATTTGTCACTAACAATTTTCAACAATCCATTTCAGTAGTACCTTATGCTTTACAAGCTAACCAATATTATTAAAGCTTATTACTTCGTACTACAAAAAGGCCGGGACTCATTCACAACAATTCACCACTAACAATTCGCAACTATCTATTTCAGTAGTACCTTATGCTTCACATGCTAACCAACATTATTAAGGCCTATTACTACGTACTAGGAAAGGGCCGGGACCCGTTCACAATAATTCACCACTAATATTTTGCAACTATCCATTTCAGTTCTACCTTATTCTTCATATCCTAACCAATATTATTAAAGCCTATTACTCTGTACTAGGAAAGGACCAGGACCCATTCACAACAATTCACCACTAACATTTTGCAACTATCCATTTCTGTAGTACCTTATGCTTTACACGCTATCAAACATTTTAAAATCCTATTACTCCGTACTTGAAAAAGGCCGGGACCCATTCACAACAATTCACCACTAACATTTTGCAACTATCCATTTCAGTTATACCTTATTCTTCATATGCTAACCAATATTATTAAAGCCTATTACTCTGTACTAGGAAAGGACCAGGACCCATTCACAACAATTCACCACTAACATTTTGCAACTATCCATTTCTGTAGTACCTTATGCTTTACACGCTATCAAACATTTTAAAATCCTATTACTCCGTACTTGAAAAAGGCCGGGACCCATTCACAAAAATTCACCACTAACATTTTTCAACTATCTATTTCAGTAGTACCTTCTGCTTCATATCCTAACCAACATTATTAAAGCCTATTACTCTATACTAGGAAAGGGCCGGGACCCATTCACAACCATTCACCACTAATATCTCACAACTATCCATTTCAGTATTACCTTATGCTTAACATGCTAACTGACATTATAAAAGCCTTTTACTCCGTTGTTGGAAAGTGCTGGGACCCATTCACAATAATTCACCACTAACATATTACAACTAGCCATTTCTATAGTACCTTATGCTTCATAAGCTAACCAACATTATGAAATCCTATTACTCCGTACTAAAAAAAGGCCGGGACCCATGCACAACAATTCACCGCTAACATTTCGCAACTATTTATTTCAGTTGTACCTTATGCTACACATGCTAACCAACATTATTAAGGTCTATTACTCCGTACTAGGAAAGGGACAGGACCCATTCACAATAATTGAACACAAATATTTTGCAACTATCCATTTCAGTAGTTACTTATGCTTCACAAGCTAACCATCATTATTATAGCCTATTACTCCGTTGTTGGAATGGGCCGGGACCCAATCACAATAATTCACCACTAACATACTGCAACTATCCATTTCAGTAGTACTTTATACTTCACAAGCTAACCAATATTATTAAAGCCTATTACACCATACTAGGAAAGGGATGGGACCCATTAACAATAATTCACTACTAATATTTTGCAACTATCTATTACAGTTGTACCTTATTCTTCATAAGCTAACCAACATTATTAAAGCCTATTACTCTGTACTAGGAAAGGGCTGCGACCCATTAACAATAATTCACCACTAACATGTTGCAACTATCCATTTCAGTAGTACCTTATGCTTCACATGCTATCCAACATTATGAAATCTTATTACTCAGTACTAGAAAAAGGCCGGGATCCATTCACAACAATTCACCACTAACATTTCGCAACTATCTATTCCAGTAGTACCTTATGCTTCACATGCTAACCAACATTATTAAGGCCTATTACTCCGTACTAGGAATGGGCCGGGACCTATTCACAATAATTCAACACAAACATTTTGCAATTATCCATTTCAGTAGTACCTTATGCTTCACATGCTAACCAACATTATCAAAGCCTATTACTCCGTAGTAGGAAATGGCCGGAACCCATTCACATCAATTCACCACTAACTTTTACTCGGAAAAGCCGGGACCCATTCACAACAATTCACCACCAACATTTTGCAACTATCCATTTCAGTAGAACCTTATGCTCCACAACCTAACCAATATTATTAAAGCCTTTTACTCCGTACTACGAAAGGGCCAGGACCCATTCACAACCATTTGTCACTAACAATTTGCAACGATCCATTTCAGTAGTACCTTTTGCTTCACAAGCTAACCAATTTTATTAAAGCTTATTAATTCGTACTAGAAAAATGCCGGGACTCATTCACAACAATTCACCACAAACATTTTGCAATTATCCATTTCAGTAGTACCTTATGCTTCACATGCTAACCAATATTATCAAAACCTATTACTCCGTAGTAGGAAATAACCAGAACCCATTCACATCAATTCACTACTAACTTTTACTAGGAAAGGGCCGGGACCCATTCACAACAATTCACCACCAACTTTTTGCAACCATCCATTTCAGTAGAACCTTATGCTTCACAAACTAACCAACATTATTAAAGCCTTTTAGTCCGTACTACGAAAGGGTCGGGACTCATTCACAACCATTCGTCACTAACAACTTGCAACTAACAATTTCAGTAGTACCTTAAGCTTCACATGCTAACCAACATTATTAAGGCCTATTACTCCGTACTAGAAAAGGGCCGGGACCAATTCACAATAATTCACCACAAACATTTTGCAACTATCTATTTCAGTAGTACCTTATGCTTCACATGGAAACCAACATTATCAAAGCCTATTACTCCGTAGTAGGAAATGGCTGGAACCCATTCACATCAATTCACCACCAACTTTTACTAGGAAAGGGCCGGGACCCAATCACAAAAATTCACCACCAACATTTTGCGACAATCCATTTCTGCATCCACAACCTAACCAACATTATTAAAGCCTTTTACTCCGTACTACGGAAGGGCCGGGACGCATTCACAACCATTTGTCACTAGCAATTTGCAATTATCCATTTCAGTAGTACCTTATGCTTCACAAGCTAACCAACATTATTAAAGCCTATTACTCCGTTGTTGGAAAGGGCTGCTACCCATTCACAATAATTCACCACTAACATATTGCAACTATGCATTTCAGTAGTACCTTACGCTTCACAAGCTAACCAACATTATTAAAGCCGATTACACCATACTAGGAAAGGGACCGGACCCATTCACAAAAATTCACCACTAATATTTTGCAACTATCCATTTCAGCTGTACCTTATTCTTCATATGCTAACCAACATTATTAAAGCCTATTACTCCGTTGTTGGAAAGGGCTGGGACCCATTCACAATAATTCACCACTAACATTTCGCAACTATCTATTTCTGTAGTACCTTATGCTTCCAATGCTAATAAACATTATAAAGGCCTATTACTCCGTACTAGGAATGGGCCGGGACCAATTCACAATAATTCACCACTAATATTTTGCAACTATCCATTTCAGTTCTACCTTATTCTTCATATGATAACCAACATTTTTAAAGCCGATTACTCTCTACTAGGAAAGAGCCGGGACCCATTCATAATAATTCACCACTAAGATTTTGCAACTATCCATTTCTGTAGTACCTTATGCTTCACATGCTATCAAACATTTTAAAATCCTATTACTCCGTACTAGAAAAAGGCCGAGACCCATTGACAACAATTCACCACTAACATTTCGCAACTATCTATTTCTGTACTACCTTATGCTTCACATACTAACCAACATTATTAAAGCCTATTACTCCGTACTAGGAAAGGGCCGGGACCATTCAAAACAATTCACCAATTACATTTTGCAACTATCTAATTCTGTATTACTTTATGCTTCAGATCCTAACCAACATTATTAAAGCCTATCCCTCCGTATTACGAAAGGGCGGGGACCCATTCACAACCATTCATCACTAACAATTTGCAACTATCCATTTCAGTAGTACCTTATGCTCCACAAGCTAACCAACATTATTATAGCCTATTACTCCGTTGTTGGAAAGGGCCGGGACCCAATCACAATAATTCACCACTAACATATTGCAACTATCCATTTCAGTAGTACCTTATGCTTCACAAGCTAACCAATATTATTAAAGCCTATTTCACCGTACTAGGAAAGGGACGGGACCCATTCACAATAATTCACTACTAATATTTTACAACTATCTAATATAGTTGTACCTTATTCTTCATAAGCTAACCAACATTATTAAAGCCTATTACTCTGTACAAGGAAAGGGCCGGGACCGATTGACAATAATTCACCACTAACATTTTGCAACTATCGATTGCAGTTGTACCTTATGCTTCACATGCTATCCAACATTAAGAAATCCTGTTACTCAGGGCTAGAAAAATGCCGGGATCCATTCACAATAATTCACCACAAACATTTTGCAACTATCTATTTCAGTGGTATCTTATGCTTCACATGGAAACCAACATTATCAAAGCCTATTACTCCGTAGTAGGAAATGGCTGGAACCCATTCACTTCAATTCACCACCAACTTTTACTAGGAAAGGGCCGGGACCCATTCACAAAAATTCACCACCAACATTTTGCAACAATCCATTTCTGCATCCACAACCTAACCAACATTATTAAAGCCTTTTACTCCGTACTACGGAAGGGCCGGGACGCATTCACAACCATTTGTCACTAGCAATTTGCAATTATCCATTTCAGTAGTACCTTATGCTTCACAAGCTAACCAACATTATTAAAGCCTATTACTCCGTTGTTGGAAAGGGCTGCTACCCATTCACAATAATTCACCACTAACATATTGCAACTATCCATTTCAGTAGTACCTTACGCTTCACAAGCTAACCAACATTATTAAAGCCGATTACACCATACTAGGAAAGGGACCGGACCCATTCACAAAAATTCACCACTAATATTTTGCAACTATCCATTTCAGCTGTACCTTATTCTTCATATGCTAACCAACATTATTAAAGCCTATTACTCTGTACTAGGAATAAGCCGGGACCCATTCACAATAATTCACCACTAATATTTTGCAACTATCCATTTCAGCTGTACCTTATTCTACATATGCTAACCAACATTATTAAAGCCTATTACTCCGTTGTTGGAAAGGGCTGGGACCCATTCACAATAATTCACCACTAACATTTCGCAACTCTCTATTTCTGTAGTACCTTATGCTTCCAATGCTAATAAACATTATTAAGGCCTATTACTCCGTACTAGGAATGGGCCGGGACCAATTCACAATAATTCACCACTAATATTTTGCAACTATCCATTTCAGTTCTACCTTATTCTTCATATGATAACCAACATTATTAAAGCCGATTACTCTCTAGTAGGAAAGAGCCGAGACCCATTCATAATAATTCACCACTAACATTTTGCAACTATCCATTTCTGTAGTACCTTATGCTTCACATGCTATCAAACATTTTAAAATCCTATTGCTCCGTACTAGAAAAAGGCTGAGACCCATTGACAACAATTCACCACTAACATTTCGCAACTATCTATTTCCGTACTACCTTATGCTTCACATACTAACCAACATTATTAAAGCCTATTACTCCGTACTAGGAAAGGGCCGGGACCATTCAAAACAATTCACCAATTACATTTTGCAACCATCTAATTCTGTATTACTTTATGCTTCAGATCCTAACCAACATTATTAAAGCCTATCCCTCCGTATTACGAAAGGGCGGGGACCCATTCACAACCATTTATCACTAACAATTTGCAACTATCCATTTCAGTAGTACCTTATGCTTCACAAGCTAACCAATATTATTAAAGCCTATTACACCGTACTAGGAAAGGGACGGGACCCATTCACAATAATTCACTACTAATATTTTGCAACTATCTCTTATAGTTGTACCTTATTCTTCATAAGCTAACCAACATTATTAAAGCCTATTACTCTGTACAAGGAATGGGCCGGGACCGATTAACAATAATTCACCACTAACATTTTGCAACTATCGATTTCAGTTGTACCTTATGCTTCACATGCTATCCAACATTAAGAAATCCTGTTACTCAGTGCTAGAAAAATGCCGGGATCCATTCACAATAATTCACCACAAACATTTTGCAACTATCAATTTCAGTAGTACCTTATGCTTCACATGCAAACCAACATTATCAAAGCCTATTACTCCGTAGTAGGAAATGGCTGGAACCCATTCACATCAATTCACCACCAACTTTTACTAGGAAAGGGCCGGGACCCATTCACAAAAATTCACCACCAACATTTTGCAACAATCCATTTCTGCATCCACAACCTAACCAACATTATTAAAGCCTTTTACTCCGTACTACGGAAGGGCCGGGACGCATTCACAACCATTTGTCACTAGCAATTTGCAATTATCCATTTCAGTAGTACCTTATGCTTCACAAGCTAACCAACATTATTAAACCCTATTACTCCGTTGTTGGAAAGGGCTGCTACCCATTCACAATAATTCACCACTAACATATTGCAACTATCCATTTCAGTAGTACCTTACGCTTCACAAGCTAACCAACATTATTAAAGCCGATTACACCATACTAGGAAAGGGACCGGACCCATTCACAATAATTCACCACTAACATATTGCAACTATGCATTTCAGTAGTACCTTACGCTTCACAAGCTAACCAACATTATTAAGCCGATTACACCATACTAGGAAAGGGACCGGACCCATTCACAAAAATTCACCACTAATATTTTGCAACTATCCATTTCAGCTGTACCTTATTCTTCATATGCTAACCAACATTATTAAAGCCTATTACTCCGTTGTTGGAAAGGGCTGGGACCCATTCACAATAATTCACCACTAACATTTCGCAACTATCTATTTCTGTAGTACCTTATGCTTCCAATGCTAATAAACATTATAAAGGCCTATTACTCCGTACTAGGAATGGGCCGGGACCAATTCACAATAATTCACCACTAATATTTTGCAACTATCCATTTCAGTTCTACCTTATTCTTCATATGATAACCAACATTATTAAAGCCGATTACTCTCTACTAGGAAAGAGCCGGGACCCATTCATAATAATTCACCACTAAGATTTTGCAACTATCCATTTCTGTAGTACCTTATGCTTCACATGCTATCAAACATTTTAAAATCCTATTACTCCGTACTAGAAAAAGGCCGAGACCCATTGACAACAATTCACCACTAACATTTCGCAACTATCTATTTCTGTACTACCTTATGCTTCACATACTAACCAACATTATTAAAGCCTATTACTCCGTACTAGGAAAGGGCCGGGACCATTCAAAACAATTCACCAATTACATTTTGCAACTATCTAATTCTGTATTACTTTATGCTTCAGATCCTAACCAACATTATTAAAGCCTATCCCTCCGTATTACGAAAGGGCGGGGACCCATTCACAACCATTCATCACTAACAATTTGCAACTATCCATTTCAGTAGTACCTTATGCTTCACAAGCTAACCAACATTATTATAGCCTATTACTCCGTTGTTGGAAAGGGCCGGGACCCAATCACAATAATTCACCACTAACATATTGCAACTATCCATTTCAGTAGTACCTTATGCTTCACAAGCTAACCAATATTATTAAAGCCTATTACACCGTACTAGGAAAGGGACGGGACCCATTCACAATAATTCACTACTAATATTTTGCAACTATCTAATATAGTTGTACCTTATTCTTCATAAGCTAACCAACATTATTAAAGCCTATTACTCTGTACAAGGAAAGGGCCGGGACCGATTGACAATAATTCACCACTAACATTTTGCAACTATCGATTGCAGTTGTACCTTATGCTTCACATGCTATCCAACATTAAGAAATCCTGTTACTCAGGGCTAGAAAAATGCCGGGATCCATTCACAATAATTCACCACAAACATTTTGCAACTATCTATTTCAGTGGTACCTTATGCTTCACATGGAAACCAACATTATCAAAGCCTATTACTCCGTAGTAGGAAATGGCTGGAACCCATTCACATCAATTCACCACCAACTTTTACTAGGAAAGGGCCGGGACCCATTCACAAAAATTCACCACCAACATTTTGCAACAATCCATTTCTGCATCCACAACCTAACCAACATTATTAAAGCCTTTTACTCCGTACTACGGAAGGGCCGGGACGCATTCACAACCATTTGTCACTAGCAATTTGCAATTATCCATTTCAGTAGTACCTTATGCTTCACAAGCTAACCAACATTATTAAAGCCTATTACTCCGTTGTTGGAAAGGGCTGCTACCCATTCACAATAATTCACCACTAACATATTGCAACTATCCATTTCAGTAGTACCTTACGCTTCACAAGCTAACCAACATTATTAAAGCCGATTACACCATACTAGGAAAGGGACCGGACCCATTCACAAAAATTCACCACTAATATTTTGCAACTATCCATTTCAGCTGTACCTTATTCTTCATATGCTAACCAACATTATTAAAGCCTATTACTCTGTACTAGGAATAAGCCGGGACCCATTCACAATAATTCACCACTAATATTTTGCAACTATCCATTTCAGCTGTACCTTATTCTACATATGCTAACCAACATTATTAAAGCCTATTACTCCGTTGTTGGAAAGGGCTGGGACCCATTCACAATAATTCACCACTAACATTTCGCAACTCTCTATTTCTGTAGTACCTTATGCTTCCAATGCTAATAAACATTATTAAGGCCTATTACTCCGTACTAGGAATGGGCCGGGACCAATTCACAATAATTCACCACTAATATTTTGCAACTATCCATTTCAGTTCTACCTTATTCTTCATATGATAACCAACATTATTAAAGCCGATTACTCTCTAGTAGGAAAGAGCCGAGACCCATTCATAATAATTCACCACTAACATTTTGCAACTATCCATTTCTGTAGTACCTTATGCTTCACATGCTATCAAACATTTTAAAATCCTATTACTCCGTACTAGAAAAAGGCTGAGACCCATTGACAACAATTCACCACTAACATTTCGCAACTATCTATTTCCGTACTACCTTATGCTTCACATACTAACCAACATTATTAAAGCCTATTACTCCGTACTAGGAAAGGGCCGGGACCATTCAAAACAATTCACCAATTACATTTTGCAACCATCTAATTCTGTATTACTTTATGCTTCAGATCCTAACCAACATTATTAAAGCCTATCCCTCCGTATTACGAAAGGGCGGGGACCCATTCACAACCATTTATCACTAACAATTTGCAACTATCCATTTCAGTAGTACCTTATGCTTCACAAGCTAACCAATATTATTAAAGCCTATTACACCGTACTAGGAAAGGGACGGGACCCATTCACAATAATTCACTACTAATATTTTGCAACTATCTAATATAGTTGTACCTTATTCTTCATAAGCTAACCAACATTATTAAAGCCTATTACTCTGTACAAGGAAAGGGCCGGGACCGATTGACAATAATTCACCACTAACATTTTGCAACTATCGATTGCAGTTGTACCTTATGCTTCACATGCTATCCAACATTAAGAAATCCTGTTACTCAGGGCTAGAAAAATGCCGGGATCCATTCACAATAATTCACCACAAACATTTTGCAACTATCTATTTCAGTGGTACCTTATGCTTCACATGGAAACCAACATTATCAAAGCCTATTACTCCGTAGTAGGAAATGGCCGGAACCCATTCACATCAATTCACCACCAACTTTTACTAGGAAAGGGCCGGGACCCATTCACAAAAATTCACCACCAACATTTTGCAACAATCCATTTCTGCATCCACAACCTAACCAACATTATTAAAGCCTTTTACTCCGTACTACGGAAGGGCCGGGACGCATTCACAACCATTTGTCACTAGCAATTTGCAATTATCCATTTCAGTAGTACCTTATGCTTCACAAGCTAACCAACATTATTAAAGCCTATTACTCCGTTGTTGGAAAGGCTGCTACCCATTCAAAATAATTCACCACTAACATATTGCAACTATCCATTTCAGTAGTACCTTACGCTTCACAAGCTAACCAACATTATTAAAGCCGATTACACCATACTAGGAAAGGGACCGGACCCATTCACAAAAATTCACCACTAATATTTTGCAACTATCCATTTCAGCTGTACCTTATTCTTCATATGCTAACCAACATTATTAAAGCCTATTACTCTGTACTAGGAATAAGCCGGGACCCATTCACAATAATTCACCACTAATATTTTGCAACTATCCATTTCAGCTGTACCTTATTCTACATATGCTAACCAACATTATTAAAGCCTATTACTCCGTTGTTGGAAAGGGCTGGGACCCATCCACAATAATTCACCACTAACATTTCGCAACTATCTATTTCTGTAGTACCTTATGCTTCCAATGCTAATAAACATTATTAAGGCCTATTACTCCGTACTAGGAATGGGCCGGGACCAATTCACAATAATTCACCACTAATATTTTGCAACTATCCATTTCAGTTCTACCTTATTCTTCATATGATAACCAACATTATTAAAGCCGATTACTCTCTACTAGGAAAGAGCCGGGACCCATTCATAATAATTCACCACTAAGATTTTGCAACTATCCATTTCTGTAGTACCTTATGCTTCACATGCTATCAAACATTTTAAAATCCTATTACTCCGTACTAGAAAAAGGCCGAGACCCATTGACAACAATTCACCACTAACATTTCGCAACTATCTATTTCCGTACTACCTTATGCTTCACATACTAACCAACATTATTAAAGCCTATTACTCCGTACTAGGAAAGGGCCGGGACCATTCAAAACAATTCACCAATTACATTTTGCAACTATCTAATTCTGTATTACTTTATGCTTCAGATCCTAACCAACATTATTAAAGCCTATCCCTCCGTATTACGAAAGGGCGGGGACCCATTCACAACCATTCATCACTAACAATTTGCAACTATCCATTTCAGTAGTACCTTATGCTTCACAAGCTAACCAACATTATTATAGCCTATTACTCCGTTGTTGGAAAGGGCCGGGACCCAATCACAATAATTCACCACTAACATATTGCAACTATCCATTTCAGTAGTACCTTATGCTTCACAAGCTAACCAATATTATTAAAGCCTATTACACCGTACTAGGAAAGGGACGGGACCCATTCACAATAATTCACTACTAATATTTTGCAACTATCTATTATAGTTGTACCTTATTCTTCATAAGCTAACCAACATTATTAAAGCCTATTACTCTGTACAAGGAAAGGGCCGGGACCGATTAACAATAATTCACCACTAACATTTTGCAACTATCGATTTCAGTTGGACCTTATGCTTCACATGCTATTCAACATTAAGAAATCCTGTTACTCAGTGCTAGAAAAATGCCGGGATCCATTCACAATAATTCACCACAAACATTTTGCAACTATCAATTTCAGTAGTACCTTATGATTCACATGCAAACCAACATTATCAAAGCCTATTACTCCGTAGTAGGAAATGGCTGGAACCCATTCACATCAATTCACCACCAACTTTTACTAGGAAAGGGCCGGGACCCATTCACAAAAATTCACCACCAACATTTTGCAACAATCCATTTCTGCATCCACAACCTAACCAACATTATTAAAGCCTTTTACTCCGTACTACGGAAGGGCCGGGACGCATTCACAACCATTTGTCACTAGCAATTTGCAATTATCCATTTCAGTAGTACCTTATGCTTCACAAGCTAACCAACATTATTAAACCCTATTACTCCGTTGTTGGAAAGGGCTGCTACCCATTCACAATAATTCACCACTAACATATTGCAACTATCCATTTCAGTAGTACCTTACGCTTCACAAGCTAACCAACATTATTAAAGCCGATTACACCATACTAGGAAAGGGACCGGACCCATTCACAAAAATTCACCACTAATATTTTGCAACTATCCATTTCAGCTGTACCTTATTCTTCATATGCTAACCAACATTATTAAAGCCTAGTACTCTGTACTAGGAATAAGCCGGCACCCGTTCACAATAATTCACCACTAATATTTTGCAACTATCCATTTCAGCTGTACCTTATTCTACATATGCTAACCAACATTATTAAAGCCTATTACTCCGTTGTTGGAAAGGGCTGGGACCCATCCACAATAATTCACCACTAACATTTCGCAACTATCTATTTCTGTAGTACCTTATGCTTCCAATGCTAATAAACATTATTAAGGCCTATTACTCCGTACTAGGAATGGGCCGGGACCAATTCACAATAATTCACCACTAATATTTTGCAACTATCCATTTCAGTTCTACCTTATTCTTCATATGATAACCAACATTATTAAAGCCGATTACTCTCTACTAGGAAAGAGCCGGGACCCATTCATAATAATTCACCACTAAGATTTTGCAACTATCCATTTCTGTAGTACCTTATGCTTCACATGCTATCAAACATTTTAAAATCCTATTACTCCGTACTAGAAAAAGGCCGAGACCCATTGACAACAATTCACCACTAACATTTCGCAACTATCTATTTCCGTACTACCTTATGCTTCACATACTAACCAACATTATTAAAGCCTATTACTCCGTACTAGGAAAGGGCCGGGACCATTCAAAACAATTCACCAATTACATTTTGCAACTATCTAATTCTGTATTACTTTATGCTTCAGATCCTAACCAACATTATTAAAGCCTATCCCTCCGTATTACGAAAGGGCGGGGACCCATTCACAACCATTCATCACTAACAATTTGCAACTATCCATTTCAGTAGTACCTTATGCTTCACAAGCTAACCAACATTATTATAGCCTATTACTCCGTTGTTGGAAAGGGCCGGGACCCAATCACAATAATTCACCACTAACATATTGCAACTATCCATTTCAGTAGTACCTTATGCTTCACAAGCTAACCAATATTATTAAAGCCTATTACACCGTACTAGGAAAGGGACGGGACCCATTCACAATAATTCACTACTAATATTTTGCAACTATCTATTATAGTTGTACCTTATTCTTCATAAGCTAACCAACATTATTAAAGCCTATTACTCTGTACAAGGAAAGGGCCGGGACCGATTAACAATAATTCACCACTAACATTTTGCAACTATCGATTTCAGTTGGACCTTATGCTTCACATGCTATTCAACATTAAGAAATCCTGTTACTCAGTGCTAGAAAAATGCCGGGATCCATTCACAATAATTCACCACAAACATTTTGCAACTATCAATTTCAGTAGTACCTTATGATTCACATGCAAACCAACATTATCAAAGCCTATTACTCCGTAGTAGGAAATGGCTGGAACCCATTCACATCAATTCACCACCAACTTTTACTAGGAAAGGGCCGGGACCCATTCACAAAAATTCACCACCAACATTTTGCAACAATCCATTTCTGCATCCACAACCTAACCAACATTATTAAAGCCTTTTACTCCGTACTACGGAAGGGCCGGGACGCATTCACAACCATTTGTCACTAGCAATTTGCAATTATCCATTTCAGTAGTACCTTATGCTTCACAAGCTAACCAACATTATTAAACCCTATTACTCCGTTGTTGGAAAGGGCTGCTACCCATTCACAATAATTCACCACTAACATATTGCAACTATCCATTTCAGTAGTACCTTACGCTTCACAAGCTAACCAACATTATTAAAGCCGATTACACCATACTAGGAAAGGGACCGGACCCATTCACAAAAATTCACCACTAATATTTTGCAACTATCCATTTCAGCTGTACCTTATTCTTCATATGCTAACCAACATTATTAAAGCCTAGTACTCTGTACTAGGAATAAGCCGGCACCCGTTCACAATAATTCACCACTAATATTTTGCAACTATCCATTTCAGCTGTACCTTATTCTACATATGCTAACCAACATTATTAAAGCCTATTACTCCGTTGTTGGAAAGGGCTGGGACCCATCCACAATAATTCACCACTAACATTTCGCAACTATCTATTTCTGTAGTACCTTATGCTTCCAATGCTAATAAACATTATTAAGGCCTATTACTCCGTACTAGGAATGGGCCGGGACCAATTCACAATAATTCACCACTAATATTTTGCAACTATCCATTTCAGTTCTACCTTATTCTTCATATGATAACCAACATTATTAAAGCCGATTACTCTCTACTAGGAAAGAGCCGGGACCCATTCATAATAATTCACCACTAAGATTTTGCAACTATCCATTTCTGTAGTACCTTATGCTTCACATGCTATCAAACATTTTAAAATCCTATTACTCCGTACTAGAAAAAGGCCGAGACCCATTGACAACAATTCACCACTAACATTTCGCAACTATCTATTTCCGTACTACCTTATGCTTCACATACTAACCAACATTATTAAAGCCTATTACTCCGTACTAGGAAAGGGCCGGGACCATTCAAAACAATTCACCAATTACATTTTGCAACTATCTAATTCTGTATTACTTTATGCTTCAGATCCTAACCAACATTATTAAAGCCTATCCCTCCGTATTACGAAAGGGCGGGGACCCATTCACAACCATTCATCACTAACAATTTGCAACTATCCATTTCAGTAGTACCTTATGCTTCACAAGCTAACCAACATTATTATAGCCTATTACTCCGTTGTTGGAAAGGGCCGGGACCCAATCACAATAATTCACCACTAACATATTGCAACTATCCATTTCAGTAGTACCTTATGCTTCACAAGCTAACCAATATTATTAAAGCCTATTACACCGTACTAGGAAAGGGACGGGACCCATTCACAATAATTCACTACTAATATTTTGCAACTATCTATTATAGTTGTACCTTATTCTTCATAAGCTAACCAACATTATTAAAGCCTATTACTCTGTACAAGGAAAGGGCCGGGACCGATTAACAATAATTCACCACTAACATTTTGCAACTATCGATTTCAGTTGGACCTTATGCTTCACATGCTATTCAACATTAAGAAATCCTGTTACTCAGTGCTAGAAAAATGCCGGGATCCATTCACAATAATTCACCACAAACATTTTGCAACTATCAATTTCAGTAGTACCTTATGATTCACATGCAAACCAACATTATCAAAGCCTATTACTCCGTAGTAGGAAATGGCTGGAACCCATTCACATCAATTCACCACCAACTTTTACTAGGAAAGGGCCGGGACCCATTCACAAAAATTCACCACCAACATTTTGCAACAATCCATTTCTGCATCCACAACCTAACCAACATTATTAAAGCCTTTTACTCCGTACTACGGAAGGGCCGGGACGCATTCACAACCATTTGTCACTAGCAATTTGCAATTATCCATTTCAGTAGTACCTTATGCTTCACAAGCTAACCAACATTATTAAACCCTATTACTCCGTTGTTGGAAAGGGCTGCTACCCATTCACAATAATTCACCACTAACATATTGCAACTATCCATTTCAGTAGTACCTTACGCTTCACAAGCTAACCAACATTATTAAAGCCGATTACACCATACTAGGAAAGGGACCGGACCCATTCACAAAAATTCACCACTAATATTTTGCAACTATCCATTTCAGCTGTACCTTATTCTTCATATGCTAACCAACATTATTAAAGCCTAGTACTCTATACTAGGAATAAGCCGGCACCCGTTCACAATAATTCACCACTAATATTTTGCAACTATCCATTTCAGCTGTACCTTATTCTACATATGCTAACCAACATTATTAAAGCCTATTACTCCGTTGTTGGAAAGGGCTGGGACCCATCCACAATAATTCACCACTAACATTTCGCAACTATCTATTTCTGTAGTACCTTATGCTTCCAATGCTAATAAACATTATTAAGGCCTATTACTCCGTACTAGGAATGGGCCGGGACCAATTCACAATAATTCACCACTAATATTTTGCAACTATCCATTTCAGTTCTACCTTATTCTTCATATGATAACCAACATTATTAAAGCCGATTACTCTCTACTAGGAAAGAGCCGGGACCCATTCATAATAATTCACCACTAAGATTTTGCAACTATCCATTTCTGTAGTACCTTATGCTTCACATGCTATCAAACATTTTAAAATCCTATTACTCCGTACTAGAAAAAGGCCGAGACCCATTGACAACAATTCACCACTAACATTTCGCAACTATCTATTTCCGTACTACCTTATGCTTCACATACTAACCAACATTATTAAAGCCTATTACTCCGTACTAGGAAAGGGCCGGGACCATTCAAAACAATTCACCAATTACATTTTGCAACTATCTAATTCTGTATTACTTTATGCTTCAGATCCTAACCAACATTATTAAAGCCTATCCCTCCGTATTACGAAAGGGCGGGGACCCATTCACAACCATTCATCACTAACAATTTGCAACTATCCATTTCAGTAGTACCTTATGCTTCACAAGCTAACCAACATTATTATAGCCTATTACTCCGTTGTTGGAAAGGGCCGGGACCCAATCACAATAATTCACCACTAACATATTGCAACTATCCATTTCAGTAGTACCTTATGCTTCACAAGCTAACCAATATTATTAAAGCCTATTACACCGTACTAGGAAAGGGACGGGACCCATTCACAATAATTCACTACTAATATTTTGCAACTATCTATTATAGTTGTACCTTATTCTTCATAAGCTAACCAACATTATTAAAGCCTATTACTCTGTACAAGGAAAGGGCCGGGACCGATTAACAATAATTCACCACTAACATTTTGCAACTATCGATTTCAGTTGGACCTTATGCTTCACATGCTATTCAACATTAAGAAATCCTGTTACTCAGTGCTAGAAAAATGCCGGGATCCATTCACAATAATTCACCACAAACATTTTGCAACTATCAATTTCAGTAGTACCTTATGATTCACATGCAAACCAACATTATCAAAGCCTATTACTCCGTAGTAGGAAATGGCTGGAACCCATTCACATCAATTCACCACCAACTTTTACTAGGAAAGGGCCGGGACCCATTCACAAAAATTCACCACCAACATTTTGCAACAATCCATTTCTGCATCCACAACCTAACCAACATTATTAAAGCCTTTTACTCCGTACTACGGAAGGGCCGGGACGCATTCACAACCATTTGTCACTAGCAATTTGCAATTATCCATTTCAGTAGTACCTTATGCTTCACAAGCTAACCAACATTATTAAACCCTATTACTCCGTTGTTGGAAAGGGCTGCTACCCATTCACAATAATTCACCACTAACATATTGCAACTATCCATTTCAGTAGTACCTTACGCTTCACAAGCTAACCAACATTATTAAAGCCGATTACACCATACTAGGAAAGGGACCGGACCCATTCACAAAAATTCACCACTAATATTTTGCAACTATCCATTTCAGCTGTACCTTATTCTTCATATGCTAACCAACATTATTAAAGCCTAGTACTCTGTACTAGGAATAAGCCGGCACCCGTTCACAATAATTCACCACTAATATTTTGCAACTATCCATTTCAGCTGTACCTTATTCTACATATGCTAACCAACATTATTAAAGCCTATTACTCCGTTGTTGGAAAGGGCTGGGACCCATCCACAATAATTCACCACTAACATTTCGCAACTATCTATTTCTGTAGTACCTTATGCTTCCAATGCTAATAAACATTATTAAGGCCTATTACTCCGTACTAGGAATGGGCCGGGACCAATTCACAATAATTCACCACTAATATTTTGCAACTATCCATTTCAGTTCTACCTTATTCTTCATATGATAACCAACATTATTAAAGCCGATTACTCTCTACTAGGAAAGAGCCGGGACCCATTCATAATAATTCACCACTAAGATTTTGCAACTATCCATTTCTGTAGTACCTTATGCTTCACATGCTATCAAACATTTTAAAATCCTATTACTCCGTACTAGAAAAAGGCCGAGACCCATTGACAACAATTCACCACTAACATTTCGCAACTATCTATTTCCGTACTACCTTATGCTTCACATACTAACCAACATTATTAAAGCCTATTACTCCGTACTAGGAAAGGGCCGGGACCATTCAAAACAATTCACCAATTACATTTTGCAACTATCTAATTCTGTATTACTTTATGCTTCAGATCCTAACCAACATTATTAAAGCCTATCCCTCCGTATTACGAAAGGGCGGGGACCCATTCACAACCATTCATCACTAACAATTTGCAACTATCCATTTCAGTAGTACCTTATGCTTCACAAGCTAACCAACATTATTATAGCCTATTACTCCGTTGTTGGAAAGGGCCGGGACCCAATCACAATAATTCACCACTAACATATTGCAACTATCCATTTCAGTAGTACCTTATGCTTCACAAGCTAACCAATATTATTAAAGCCTATTACACCGTACTAGGAAAGGGACGGGACCCATTCACAATAATTCACTACTAATATTTTGCAACTATCTATTATAGTTGTACCTTATTCTTCATAAGCTAACCAACATTATTAAAGCCTATTACTCTGTACAAGGAAAGGGCCGGGACCGATTAACAATAATTCACCACTAACATTTTGCAACTATCGATTTCAGTTGGACCTTATGCTTCACATGCTATTCAACATTAAGAAATCCTGTTACTCAGTGCTAGAAAAATGCCGGGATCCATTCACAATAATTCACCACAAACATTTTGCAACTATCAATTTCAGTAGTACCTTATGCTTCACATGCAAACCAACATTATCAAAGCCTATTACTCCGTAGTAGGAAATGGCTGGAACCCATTCACATCAATTCACCACCAACTTTTACTAGGAAAGGGCCGGGACCCATTCACAAAAATTCACCACCAACATTTTGCAACAATCCATTTCTGCATCCACAACCTAACCAACATTATTAAAGCCTTTTACTCCGTACTACGGAAGGGCCGGGACGCATTCACAACCATTTGTCACTAGCAATTTGCAATTATCCATTTCAGTAGTACCTTATGCTTCACAAGCTAACCAACATTATTAAACCCTATTACTCCGTTGTTGGAAAGGGCTGCTACCCATTCACAATAATTCACCACTAACATATTGCAACTATCCATTTCAGTAGTACCTTACGCTTCACAAGCTAACCAACATTATTAAAGCCGATTACACGATACTAGGAAAGGGACCGGACCCATTCACAAAAATTCACCACTAATATTTTGCAACTATCCATTTCAGCTGTACCTTATTCTTCATATGCTAACCAACATTATTAAAGCCTATTACTCTGTACTAGGAATAAGCCGGGACCCGTTCACAATAATTCACCACTAATATTTTGCAAATATCCATTTCAGCTGTACCTTATTCTACATATGCTAACCAACATTATTATAGCCTATTACTCCGTTGTTGGAAAGGGCCGGGACCCAATCACAATAATTCACCACTAACATATTGCAACTATCCATTTCAGTAGTACCTTATGCTTCACAAGCTAACCAATATTATTAAAGCCTATTACACCGTACTAGGAAAGGGACGGGACCCATTCACAATAATTCACTACTAATATTTTGCAACTATCTATTATAGTTGTACCTTATTCTTCATAAGCTAACCAACATTATTAAAGCCTATTACTCTGTACAAGGAAAGGGCCGGGACCGATTAACAATAATTCACCACTAACATTTTGCAACTATCGATTTCAGTTGGACCTTATGCTTCACATGCTATTCAACATTAAGAAATCCTGTTACTCAGTGCTAGAAAAATGCCGGGATCCATTCACAATAATTCACCACAAACATTTTGCAACTATCAATTTCAGTAGTACCTTATGCTTCACATGCAAACCAACATTATCAAAGCCTATTACTCCGTAGTAGGAAATGGCTGGAACCCATTCACATCAATTCACCACCAACTTTTACTAGGAAAGGGCCGGGACCCATTCACAAAAATTCACCACCAACATTTTGCAACAATCCATTTCTGCATCCACAACCTAACCAACATTATTAAAGCCTTTTACTCCGTACTACGGAAGGGCCGGGACGCATTCACAACCATTTGTCACTAGCAATTTGCAATTATCCATTTCAGTAGTACCTTATGCTTCACAAGCTAACCAACATTATTAAAGCCTATTACTCCGTTGTTGGAAAGGGCTGCTACCCATTCACAATAATTCACCACTAACATATTGCAACTATCCATTTCAGTAGTACCTTATGCTTCACAAGCTAACCAACATTATTAAAGCCGATTACACGATACTAGGAAAGGGACCGGACCCATTCACAAAAATTCACCACTAATATTTTGCAACTATCCATTTCAGCTGTACCTTATTCTTCATATGCTAACCAACATTATTAAAGCCTATTACTCTGTACTAGGAATAAGCCGGGACCCGTTCACAATAATTCACCACTAATATTTTGCAAATATCCATTTCAGCTGTACCTTATTCTACATATGCTAACCAACATTATTATAGCCTATTACTCCGTTGTTGGAAAGGGCCGGGACCCAATCACAATAATTCACCACTAACATATTGCAACTATCTATTTCAGTAGTACCTTATGCTTCACAAGCTAACCAATATTATTAAAGCCTATTACACCGTACTAGGAAAGGGACGGGACCCATTCACAATAATTCACTACTAATATTTTGCAACTATCTATTATAGTTGTACCTTATTCTTCATAAGCTAACCAACATTATTAAAGCCTATTACTCTGTACAAGGAAAGGGCCGGGACCCATTCACAAAAATTCACCACCAACATTTTGCAACAATCCATTTCTGCATCCACAACCTAACCAACATTATTAAAGCCTTTTACTCCGTACTACGGAAGGGCCGGGACGCATTCACAACCATTTGTCACTAGCAATTTGCAATTATCCATTTCAGTAGTACCTTATGCTTCACAAGTTAACCAACATTATTAAAGCCTATTACTCCGTTGTTGGAAAGGGCTGCTACCCATTCACAATAATTCACCACTAACATATTGCAACTATCCATTTCAGTAGTACCTTACGCTTCACAAGCTAACCAACATTATTAAAGCCGATTACACCATACTAGGAAAGGGACCGGACCCATTCACAAAAATTCACCACTAATATTTTGCAACTATCCATTTCAGCTGTACCTTATTCTTCATATGCTAACCAACATTATTAAAGCCTATTACTCTGTACTAGGAATAAGCCGGGACCCATTCACAATAATTCACCACTAATATTTTGCAACTATCCATTTCAGCTGTACCTTATTCTACATATGCTAACCAACATTATTAAAGCCTATTACTCCGTAGTAGGAAAGGGCCGGGACCATTCAAAACAATTCACCAATTACATTTTGCAACTATCTAATTCTGTATTACTTTATGCTTCAGATCCTAACCGACATTATTAAAGCCTATACTCCATACTAAGAAAGGGTCGGGACCCATTCACAACCATTCACCACTAACATTTTACAATTATCCATTTCATTAGTACCTTATGCTTAACATGATAACTAACATTATAAAAGTTTTTTACTCCGTTGTTGGAAAGGGCTGGGACCCATTCAAAATAATGCACCACTAACATATTGCAACTATCCATTTCAGTAGTACCTTATGCTTCACATGCTAACCAACATTATGAAATCCTTTTACACCATAGTAGAAAAAGGCCGGGACCCATTCACAACAATTCACAACTAACATTTCGCAACTATCTATTTCAGTAGCACCTTATGCTTCACATGCTAACCAACATTATTAAGGCCTATTACTCCGTACCAGGAAATGGCCGGGACCCATTCACAATAATTCACCAAAAACATTTTGCAACTATCCATTTCAGTAGTACCTTATGCTTCACATGCTAACCAACATTATTACTCCATACTAGGAAAGGGCCGGGATCCATTAAAAACAATTCCCCACTAATATTTACAAGGAAAGGGCCGGGACCCATTCACAACAATTCACCACTAACATTTTACAACTATCCATTTCAGTAGTACCTTATGCTTCACATGGTAACCAACATTATTAATGCCTATTACTCCGTACAAGAAAAAGGCCGGGACCCATTCACAACAATTCACCACTAACATTTCGCAACTATCTATTTCAGTAGTACCTTATGCTTCACTTGCGAACCAACATTATTAAAGCCTATTACTCCGTACTAGGAAGGGGCCGGGATCCATTCACAACAATTCACCACTAACATTTTGCAACTATCCCTTTCAGTAGTACCTTATGCTTTACATGCTAACCAACATTATTTAAGCCTATTAGTCCGTACTTGGAAAGGGCCGGGAGCCATTAAGAACAATTCCCCACCAACATTTACTAGGAAAAGGCCGGGACCCATTCACAACAATTCGCCACTAACATTTTGCAATTATTCATTTCAGTTGTACCTTATGCTTCATATGCTAACCAACATTATTAAAGCCTATTGCTCCGTACTAGGAAAGGGTCGAGACCCATTCACAACAATTCCCCACCAACATTTTGCAACTATCCATTTCTGTAGTACCTTATGTTTCACTTGCTAATCAACATTACTAAAGCCTATTACTCCGTACTAGGAAACGGTCGGGTCCCATTCACAATAATTCTCCACAAACATATTGCAACTATCCATTTCTGTAGTACCTTATGCTTCACTTGCTAACCAACATTATTAAAGCCTATTACTCCGTACTAGGAAAGGGCCGGGACCCATTCACAATAATTCTCCACTAACAATTTGCAATTATCCATTTCTGTAGTACCTTATGCATCACATGCTAACCAACATTATTAAAGCCTATTACTCCATACTAGGAAAGGGCCGGGATCTATTCACAACAATTCCCCACTAATATTTACTAGGAAAGGGTCGGGACCAATTGACAACAATTCACCACTAACGTTTTGCAATTATTCATTTCAGTAGTACCTTGTGCATCACATCCTAACCAACATTATTAAAACCTATTACTCCGTACAATGAAAGGGCCGGGATCCATTCACAAACATTCACCACTAACATTTGGCACTTATCCATTTCAGTACTACCATACTTCTCACATGCTATCCAGCATTATGAAATCCTATTACTCCGTACTGGAAAAAAACCGGGACTCATTCACAACAATTCACCACTAACATTTCGCAACTATCCATTTCCGTAGTACCTTATGTTTCACATGCTAACCAACATTTTTAAAGGCTATTACTCCATACTAGGAAACAGCCGGGACCCATTCACAACCATTCACCACTAATATTTTGCAACTATCCATTTCTGTAGTACGTTATGCTTAACATGCTAACAACCATTAATATAGCCTATTACTCCATTGTTGGAAAGGGCTGGGACCCATTCAAAATATTTCACCACTAACATTTTGTAATTATCCATTTCAGTAGTACCCTATGCTTCATATGCTAACCAACATTATTAAAGCCTATTACGCCGTACTAGGAAAAGGTTGGGACCCATTCACAATAATTCCCCACGAACATTTTGCAACTATCCATTTCTGTAGTACCTTATGCTTCACTTGCTAACCAACATTATTAAAGCCTATTACTCCGTACTAGGAAAGGGCCGGGAACCAATCACAACCATTCACCACTAACATTTTGCAACTATCCATTTCTTTAGTACCTTATGCTTAACATGCTAACCTACATTATTAAAGCCTATTACTCCGTTGTTGGAAAGGGCCGGGATCCATTCACAACAATTCACCACTAACATTTGGCACTTATCCATTTCAGTACTACTTTATGCTTCACATGCTTTCCAACATTACGAAATCCTATTACTCCGTGCTGGAAAAAAGCCGGGACCCATTCACAACAATTCACCACTAACATTTCACAACTTCCTATTTCAATAGTACCTTATGCTTTACATGCTAACCAACATTATTAAAGTCTATTACTCCGTTGTTGGAAAAGGCCGGGACCCAGTCAAAATATTTCACAACTAACATTTTTTAATTATCAATTTCAGTAGTACCTTGTGCTTCATATGCTAACCAACATTATTAAAGCCTATTACTCCGTACTAGGAAAGGGTCAGGACCCATTTACAATAATTCCCCACTAACATTTTGCAACTATCCATTTTTGTAGTACCTTATGCTTCACATGCTAACCAACATTTTTAAAGCCAATTACTCCTTTCTAGGAAAGGGCCGGGATCCATTCACAACAATTTTCCACTAACATTTTGCAACTATCAATTTCAGTAGTACCTTATGCTTCACATGCTAACCAACATTATTACTCCGTACTAGGAAAGGGCCGGGACCCATTAAGAACAATTCCCCACTAACATTTACTAGGAAAGGGCCGGGACCCATTCACAACAATTCACCACTAACATTTTGCAACTATCCGTTTCAGTAGTACCTTATGCTTCACATGCTAACTAACATTATTAATGCCTATTACTCCGTACTAGGAAAGGGCCGAGACCCATTCACAATAATTCTCCACTAACAATTTGCCACTATCCATTTCTGTAGTACCTTAGGCATCACATGCTAACCAACATTATTAAAGCCTATTACTCCATACTAGGAAAGGGCGGGGATCCATTCACAATAATTCACCACCAACATTATGCAACTATCTATTTCTGTAGTACCATATGCTTAACATGCTAACCAACATTATTAAAGCCTATTACTCCGTTGTTGGAAAGTGCCGGGACCCATTCAAAATATTTCACCCCTAACATTTTGTAATTATCCATTTCGGTAATACCTTATGCTTCATATGCTAACCAACATTATTAAAGCCTATTACGCCGTACTAGGAAAAGGTCGGGACCCATTCACAATAATTCTCCACTAACAATTTGCAACTATCCATTTCTGTAGTACCTTAGGCATCACATGCTAACCAACATTATTAAAGCCTATTACTCCATACCAGGAAAGGGCCAGGATCCATTCACAACAATTCCCCATTAATATTTACTAGGAGAGGGCCGGGACCAATTCACAACAATTCACCACTAACATTTTGCGACTATCCATTTCAGTAGTACCTTATGCACGACATCCTAACCAACATTATTAAAGCCTATTACTCCGTACAATGAAAAGGTCGGGATCCATTCACAACGATTCACCACTAACATTTGGCACTTATCCATTTCAGTACTCCCTTATTCTTCACATGCTATCCAACATTATGAAATCCAATTACTCCGTACTAGAAAAAGGCCGGGACCCATTCACAACAATTCACCATTAACATTTCGCAACTATCTATTTCCGTAGTACCTTATGCTTCACATGCTAACTAACATTATTAAAGCCTATTACTCTGTACTAGGAAAAAGCCAGGACCCATTCACAATAATTCACCACTAACATCTTGCAACTATCCATTTAAGCAGCACCTTATGCTTCACATCCTAACCAACATTATTAAAGCCTATTACTCCATACTAGGAAAGGGCCGGGACCCATTCACAACTATTCACCACTAACATTTTGCAGCTATCCATATCTGTAGTACCATATGTTTAACATGCTAACCAACATTATTAATGTAATAACCCGAATTTTTATGACTCTAGATTTCCTTTGAATGAGGAAAACTTAAGTCTAGATAATGTTTGGAATAAGAATTTTGATTTTTATTCCGGTCAAGGTTTGACCAAGGTTGACTTTAGGTTAACCAAGTTGACTCTTGGTTTGACTAAGATGATACTGCAGTATAATTTATCGGTATAGAAACTATACTGCAGAAAACTGTCGTTACGGACGATTAAGCGAGAATAAGGTTTGAGACGACGTTAGAGAAAAATCAAGCACAATATTTGGAGCAATATAGGCTAAATGGTTTCAAGTCCCAAGAAAAATTTATACGTAGTCCAATTTTATGCAAATGGATTTTGGACTACAATTCAGTATGATAATACTATTTTAGGACAAAACAGTATTGATATTATCAAAATTAATAAGGAAATGGATTGCATAATTATATTAATGGATTCTTGGAATCAAGTGGATAATTATGCAAGAATTGGAAGTCAAGTAGCACTACATTAGCCGATCACCCGCAGGGACTAAATTGCAAATATTTTGTCCTTAGGGGCTAAAGTGCAATTTTTGGAAAATATGAGATAAGCAAGTGATGTCATCAAGATGATGCAAGCAAGATGATGTCATCAAGGTGAGGTAAGCATGAGTAGCTTGGTGAGCAAGCCATTTTTGGCTCACACCCATTGAATGGCCGGTTGTTAGAAGCTTGGTGAACAAGCAAAAATTTTGGTTCATGCACCTTGTATGGCCGGTCATTGAAAGCCTTGAAGAGCAAGTAATTTTTGGTGATGATGTAGGCCATGTGACATAAGCTTGGTGAGGTAAGCAAATATTTGCTTGTTGAACAAGTACTTGGCCTCCAAGTTTTCTTCATGGCCGGCCACACCAAGGAGGGAGGACACCTCATCAATTAGAAATTAGGGAAAGAAATTTTCCCTTGTTCTCTAAGGGAATGGCCGGCCACCTAAGAGAGAGAAAGAGAGAAGAAAAAAATGAGAAAATGCCCCAAAACTATGGCAAAATTTTCTCTCACACTCTCCCCCTAAAAACCGAGTCTTAGAGGAAAGGAAAAGAAAGAGAGTGGCCGGATTTCACATAGAACCAAGCCAAAGATTGGAAAAAAATTTTGGTGCCATTAGGGGAGCAAGGCCGGTTGTGGTGGCAGCCAAGAAAAAGAGAAAAATTTTGGGATCCAAGCTTGAGAACCAAATTCCAAACCCTAGAGGTAAACCCTTTAACCTTAAGTCTCTTATTGAGTTTGGAACAAGAAATTTATGTGTATGTTTTCATGTGATTATGGCCAAAAAGTTGGAACCCCAATTGGAGGGGAAGACCGGCTGTTGGTGAAGGGAAAAGGGACAGCAAAAGCCAAGCCCAAATCTTGGATCTAAGTGAGGTATAAATTCTTAAACCCTAAGTATTTCATTTAAATTTCATTTGGGAAATTTAAATGTATTTAAGCTTGGTTTGTAATGAGCATAAGCTCACTTTAATTTTCTGCCTTAGTTAGGATTTTAGGGTATGTGCTTGATTAGTTAGGGTTCTTGGTTTGGTGGTTTCAATATTGCATGTTAAGTGTTTGTTATGTTGATTAGGGTTTATGAGCTTGATGTATGACGTCAATTTTGTTTTGCATGGATGTATGTTTTACGTTAGAAACGCTGCATGTCTGATCTTAGGCTCCCGCGGTGGCTGGTTGAGCTAGATTCCACGTCTAGGACGTAAAACGAACTCTAAACCGAAAAACTGCCAGGTTCGGGTGAATCCTGACCAGTTTTACGGAAAGCCGATTTTGAGGCCTTTAGAGCTCGAATTAGAGAAAACTTAAAACATGAAAGTTGTTCAGAATGGTTTTTCCTAGGGGGTACCGCGGACAGATTTCCAAATTGAGGCTCCAATGGCCCCGTTTTTACA
Source organism: Ficus erecta (assembly GCA_008635985.1). Classification (NCBI taxonomy): domain Eukaryota; kingdom Viridiplantae; phylum Streptophyta; class Magnoliopsida; order Rosales; family Moraceae; genus Ficus; species Ficus erecta. The sequence continues at coordinate 47,631 of BKCH01002286.1, read as the reverse complement.
GAAAACCGAGACTGGTCTGCCCAGACCTAATCTACACGTCCAGCAAGTTCAAATTAAAACTGGGACGAATATAGGCCGAATTGGAATTTTTGCAAAACACAAAAGTTTTATCATTTTTCGATAGCTACAACTTTCATGAAGAAAACTTTTTCAGATTACGAACCAATTTTTAAACTGGGATCATTTTTCGAAGGGTGCGCAGGGAATCCGAAAATTCCTGCACCACTAGCTTTACAAATGTTTCTAGAAAACTGTTTTTCTACTACAAACTATTGTTTTGATTATGGAAAACTGTTCCAAGGGCAGTTTTCAACCTCAAATGATTTTATAAAGCACTAATCCAAGAGTTTGGATTTTTACGATTTAAGTAAAGGATTTTTATAAGTTAAGAAAGAAGTTTTGGGATTAATTTCCCTAAATTTTCCAAGTAAGGAAAATGAATTTTTCAAGCTAGAGTATAGCAAGTGATTAGTTTACGAAAGGTAACCGGGAGTTATACCCGAGTTACTGGATCAAGCCCAAGGCCCAAAGGTTGACCCAATGAGGGTTGACCATAGTTGACCAAAGTTGACCATTGTTGACCATAGTTAACTTTGATTGACTAACAAGTGGATTTTAGTTTGACCTTAAGGGTTACCCAATATAACCCTAAAGGATACCAAGATTAAAAAATTGGGCTAAGATATAAGGTTAATTAAAGTAACCCAATAATTATGGACAAGAATAAAGCCCAAGGTTTTTAAGAAAACCTAGCGGTATGTCAAGGGCCTAGCCCAAGAGGTTATCCAACGTAGCCTCTTAAGGAATAATCAAAGTTTGATTATTCTTAAACAGTAGGATGACTAATCGTGACCAAGTGAGATATCAGGTATCGGGGACATACAACTAAGATTTTGTAGGCATGTTGGTTAGGACACCAACATTCCACAGCAAGAATTAGACTCTTATTTATATCCTTCATCAAGCAGGAGAAAACCTGCAGCTGTACCCGGAAGAGGAGCAGCATTACGTAGGACATAGTAAAAGAGGAGATAGCCTGTTGTTGTGCCTCACCTTGGAGTCGCACGAAATAGGACACAGCTAACCAAGTAAGTACAACTCCGCCTACAGCATAGGCCCTTTGTTGTTACTTGCCTAATGTGATGATATGTTATGGCGTGTAATGTTATGGTATGTTATGAATGAGGTTATGTTATGTTATATGTTGTAATATTGTGACATCATGAAGCATGTTCATTAATGTTAAACCACCTGGTAAGAACAAGACAAGTAAGATGTTATGTCGTACCGACTTGCCACAAAGGCGGGTTTAAATGGTATGGTTAATGGTTTGAGTTGGATTGGATGGCTACCTAAACTACTCCATGTTAAACTTTGTGTTTCATGGTTTGAGTTAAAACGGACTGCCGCCTTCAACCATTCCTTGGCTATGTACCACGGTATGAGCACACATGATAAGTAAAGGAATAGAACTAAGCTAAGTTATGAATCCATATTTAATTTATAAGAGGTCATAATTGGTTCATGCATAATGATATATGTTTTGCGTCGCGGATGTAACAGTTGTACTTGCTGAGCGAAAGCTCACGTCTTACGTCTATGCTGTAGGTAAGCAACCTGCCAGCAATCTCTGATGCAATACTGTGGAAGGCTGGTGCTGCGGACTGTGAAATGTGGGATGGACACTGCCACGAATTTTGGAAAAAAAATATACTCTATAAAATATGTTGTAATGAAAAAGGGTTTTCACATTTTCATGATGTTTTAAGTATGAATGACAAAGTTTATATATGTATGGCAAGCAAGTTGCCTCTTGTGGTACCAATCCGCATTAAGTCGGGTTTGGTCTACAATTTGATTATGATGGCCTTCAAGGAGGGTTTGAAAGTTCGGTACTCGAGTAAGTACCTATCAGTAAGTATGAGTTTGAGAATGAAGTTCAAGTTCAAAGTTTTAAAATAAAGTTTAAAAGAAAAAAAAAAAAAAATTTCTCCCAAAATTTTCTGCAAGTTTAAGTTAAGTATGTAAGTAAGGTGACGACCCGGCGTGGGAAGTCGGGGCGTTACAGTTTGGTATCAGAGCAAAGTTCCTGCCATCCAGTTTCACAGTTCTGCTGCCAGCGCCACAGGTTTGTAAGTTTGTTTTCTTACTTTGTTATAAGATTATTATAATGGCATGTATCTGGTGTTAAATTTGGGTCAGACTAAAGAGGACCACGAGGCTCCGTTGACATTCCAAGGAATGGAGGAGAAGCTTCGCATCTTCAATAAGACTCAAGGAGTGGATGCACGACATGGAGACCCTCCTCAGATTATGTCATGCAGGGACGTATCTTCAGGATATGCTTGCCAGTCGAGCAGACGTCTAGTCAAGGAAGCTCGTGCAAGGAGCCTTGGCCAAGTGGATCTTGAGAGGAGATTCCTAAATGGATTTCTTGACGACAGCAAGGATCGCCCATGTATTACCGCAATATCGAGATGTACTAGGACATGTACATGAGACGATACGTCAGCTATGTTGCAGCTGGGCATGCTTATTCGAGCGAGTTTATGGGCTTTTATTGTCAGTAAATTAGAGTCGCACGGTGGAAGCGTGATGGGTAAGCTAAGCTTACGATATGATGATGATCGCTGGAATAGCAATAAGAAATGAATAGGCTCTAAGATTAGATAGCTTATCGCTTCATTTTGGGTATAGTAATCTTTCCATTTAAGGAATTGGATTGAGATTATGGAAGTTAAGTTTCCTGATTGTGAAACTTTTGCTCCATGAGAGGAATATTAGATACGGGGAAAATTTTGATGATGCCTTAGTTTGAGGGTAGCAAATAAGCAATATGCTACCAACAACAATTTATTAGGCTATGACTTTTTATGATAAGGATGATCATTATGAGATTTGATGATATGAAGTTAACAAGGTTAACGTTGATGGCACCAACCCTGAAGTCGACATATAATGGATGATTAAGGTCGACTGTAGACAACCATTTAAGTAATGGAAATTATGAGATGAAGATTGGGAGTTTTAGACATCCCTTAGAACTATGATTATGCCTTTGAGCTTTAAAAGAAATGTTAAAGGCAAGAAGAACGTTCCTACAAGCTAACAAGAAGCTGGTTGATACAAGGATACCATTCATTGCATCACTCGAACAGTAATATGTTTTCAATAATACTATTTAATATTGATTGAATTGGAAAAGATTCCAAAAAGTATCTTAAATATAAGAATATATTAAGATACATGAAAAGACAAGTAACAGTAAGGTGTCGTACCAACCTCCCGTGATCGTGGAGGCTACATGTTTCAGTTGTGATCTTGACCGTCCGTGATCGTGAAGGGTCAAGACCAAGTTTATAAGACCTTTCGTAAAATCGCAAAGGCTTATAAAATTCCCAGAACTGTTAGGGACCTTGCAAACCCTAGCTTTGTCTGGAGGCTGCGCGCATTTGGTACGTACACTATGGGCCCACATGTTAAGACAAGATAATAAAACACAAAATGATTTTCAAATATGAAAAAGCTATGTGATATGATATGTTTTTAAAGTATGGAAAAGTTATATATATGTTTTTCAAACATGGCAAGTTATATGATATACTTGCTCAGTTTTTCATGTAAATAGTTCTTGTGATGCAGTATGAAAGGAAAGTATGATGGTATGAAATGAAAGCATGAGAGTATGAGGAATGAATTATGATGATGTAGAAAGAAGATTATGGTTCTATATAAAAGACATGATCCCATTAGGGTATTAAAATGGGAACATGAACAAGTTATTCAATCCATAGTAACTTGTTATGGATTGATGGTGGATTTGAAGAAAAGCCACTCAGGATTATTCGAATTTTCGAGGACGAAAATCTTTTAAGGAGGGTAGGATGTAATAACCCGAATTTTTATGACTCTAGATTTCCTTTGAATGAGGAAAACTTAAGTCTAGATAATGTTTTGAATAAGAATTTTGATTTTTATTCTGGTCAAGGTTTGACCAAGGTTGACTTTAGGTTAACCAAGTTGACTCTTGGTTTGACTAAGATGATACTGCAGTATAATTTATCGGTATAGAAACTATACTGCAGAAAACTGTCGTTACGGACGATTAAGCGAGAATAAGGTTTGAGACGACGTTAGAGAAAAATCAAGCACAATATTTGGAGCAATATAGGCTAAATGGTTTCAAGTCCCAAGAAAAATTTATACGTAGTCCAATTTTATGCAAATGGATTTTGGACTACAATTCAGTATGATAATACTATTTTAGGACAAAACAGTATTGATATTATCAAAATTAATAAGGAAATGGATTGCATAATTATATTAATGGATTCTTGGAATCAAGTGGATAATTATGCAAGAATTGGAAGTCAAGTAGCACTACATTAGCCGATCACCCGCAGGGACTAAATTGCAAATATTTTGTCCTTAGGGGATAAAGTGCAATTTTTGGAAAATATGAGATAAGCAAGTGATGTCATCAAGATGATGCAAGCAAGATGATGTCATCAAGGTGAGGTAAGCATGAGTAGCTTGGTGAGCAAGCCATTTTTGGCTCACACCCATTGAATGGCCGGTTGTTAGAAGCTTGGTGAACAAGCAAAAATTTTGGTTCATGCACCTTGTATGGCCGGTCATTGAAAGCCTTGAAGAGCAAGTAATTTTTGGTGATGATGTAGGCCATGTGACATAAGCTTGGTGAGGTAAGCAAATATTTGCTTGTTGAACAAGTACTTGGCCTCCAAGTTTTCTTCATGGCCGGCCACACCAAGGAGGGAGGACACCTCATCAATTAGAAATTAGGGAAAGAAATTTTCCCTTGTTCTCTAAGGGAATGGCCGGCCACCTAAGAGAGAGAAAGAGAGAAGAAAAAAATGAGAAAATGCCCCAAAACTATGGCAAAATTTTCTCTCACACTCTCCCCCTAAAAACCGAGTCTTAGAGGAAAGGAAAAGAAAGAGAGTGGCCGGATTTCACATAGAACCAAGCCAAAGATTGGAAAAAAATTTTGGTGCCATTAGGGGAGCAAGGCCGGTTGTGGTGGCAGCCAAGAAAAAGAGAAAAATTTTGGGATCCAAGCTTGAGAACCAAATTCCAAACCCTAGAGGTAAACCCTTTAACCTTAAGTCTCTTATTGAGTTTGGAACAAGAAATTTATGTGTATGTTTTCATGTGATTATGGCCAAAAAGTTGGAACCCCAATTGGAGGGGAAGACCGGCTGTTGGTGAAGGGAAAAGGGACAGCAAAAGCCAAGCCCAAATCTTGGATCTAAGTGAGGTATAAATTCTTAAACCCTAAGTATTTCATTTAAATTTCATTTGGGAAATTTAAATGTATTTAAGCTTGGTTTGTAATGAGCATAAGCTCACTTTAATTTTCTGCCTTAGTTAGGATTTTAGGGTATGTGCTTGATTAGTTAGGGTTCTTGGTTTGGTGGTTTCAATATTGCATGTTAAGTGTTTGTTATGTTGATTAGGGTTTATGAGCTTGATGTATGACGTCAATTTTGTTTTGCATGGATGTATGTTTTACGTTAGAAACGCTGCATGTCTGATCTTAGGCTCCCGCGGTGGCTGGTTGAGCTAGATTCCACGTCTAGGACGTAAAACGAACTCTAAACCGAAAAACTGCCAGGTTCGGGTGAATCCTGACCAGTTTTACGGAAAGCCGATTTTGAGGCCTTTAGAGCTCGAATTAGAGAAAACTTAAAACATGAAAGTTGTTCAGAATGGTTTTTCCTAGGGGGTACCGCGGACAGATTTCCAAATTGAGGCTCCAATGGCCCTGTTTTTACAGAAAACCGAGACTGGTCTGCCCAGACCTAATCTACACGTCCAGCAAGTTCAAATTAAAACTGGGACGAATATAGGCCGAATTGGAATTTTTACAAAACACAAAAGTTTTATCATTTTTCGAGAGCTACAACTTTCATGAAGAAAACTTTTTCAGATTACGAACCGATTTTTAAACTGGGATCATTTTTCGAAGGGTGCGCAGGGAATCCGAAAATTCCTGCACCACTAGCTTTACAAATGTTTCTAGAAAACTGTTTTTCTACTACAAACTATTGTTTTGATTATGGAAAACTGTTCCAAGGGCAGTTTTCAACCTCAAATGATTTTATAAAGCACTAATCCAAGAGTTTGGATTTTTACGATTTAAGTAAAGGATTTTTATAAGTTAAGAAAGAAGTTTTGGGATTAATTTCCCTAAATTTTCCAAGTAAGGAAAATGAATTTTTCAAGCTAGAGTATAGCAAGTGATTAGTTTACGAAAGGTAACCGGGAGTTATACCCGAGTTACTGGATCAAGCCCAAGGCCCAAAGGTTGACCCAATGAGGGTTGACCATAGTTGACTAAAGTTGACCATTGTTGACCATAGTTAACTTTGATTGACTAACAAGTGGATTTTAGTTTGACCTTAAGGGTTACCCAATATAACCCTAAAGGATACCAAGATTAATAAATTGGGCTAAGATATAAGGTTAATTAAAGTAACCCAATAATTGTGGACAAGAATAAAGCCCAAGGTTTTTAAGAAAACCTAGCGGTATGTCAAGGGCCTAGCCCAAGAGGTTATCCAACGTAGCCTCTTAAGGAATAATCAAAGTTTGATTATTCTTAAACAGTAGGATGACTAATCGTGACCAAGTGAGATATCAGGTATCGGGGACATACAACTAAGATTTTGTAGGCATGTTGGTTAGGACACCAACATTCCACAGCAAGAATTAGACTCTTATCTATATCCTTCATCAAGCAGGAGAAAACCTGCAGCTGTACCCAGAAGAGGAGCAGCATTACGTAGGACATAGTAAAAGAGGAGATAGCCTGTTGTTGTGCCTCACCTTGGAGTCGCACGAAATAGGACACAGCTAACCAAGTAAGTACAACTCCGCCTACAGCATAGGCCCTTTGTTGTTACTTGCCTAATGTGATGATATGTTATGGCGTGTAATGTTATGGTATGTTATGAATGAGGTTATGTTATGTTATATGTTGTAATATTGTGACATCATGAAGCATGTTCATTAATGTTAAACCACCTGGTAAGAACAAGACAAGTAAGATGTTATGTCGTACCGACTTGCCACAAAGGCGGGTTTAAAAGTTATGGTTAATGGTTTGAGTTGGATTGGATGGCTACCTAAACTACTCCATGTTAAACTTTGTGTTTCATGGTTTGAGTTAAAACGGACTGCCGCCTTCAACCATTCCTTGGCTATGTACCACGGTATGAGCACACATGATAAGTAAAGGAATAGAACTAAGCTAAGTTATGAATCCATATTTAATTTATAAGAGGTCATAATTGGTTCATGCATAATGATATATGTTTTGCGTCGCGGATGTAACAGTTGTACTTGCTGAGCGAAAGCTCACGTCTTACGTCTATGCTGTAGGTAAGCAACCTGCCAGCAATCTCTGATGCAATACTGTGGAAGGCTGGTGCTGCGGACTGTGAAATGTGGGATGGACACTGCCACGAATTTTGGAAAAAAAATATACTCTATAAAATATGTTGTAATGAAAAAGGGTTTTCACATTTTCATGATATTTTAAGTATGAATGACAAAGTTTATATATGTATGGCAAGCAAGTTGCCTCTTGTGGTACCAATCCGCATTAAGTCGGGTTTGGTCTACAATTTGATTATGATGGCCTTCAAGGAGGGTTTGAAAGTTCGGTACTCGAGTAAGTACCTATCAGTAAGTATGAGTTTGAGAATGAAGTTCAAGTTCAAAGTTTTAAAATAAAGTTTAAAAGAAAAAAAAAAAAAAAATTTTCTCCCAAAATTTTCCGCAAGTTTAAGTTAAGTATGTAAGTAAGGTGACGACCCAGCGTGGGAAGTCGGGGCGTTACAATTAAAGCCTATTACTCCGTTGTAAGCTTAAGTATTTAAGACCAAGATTTAATTTAAGTAAACATGGTAACGGCCCTACGTAGGTCGGGGCGTTACAGTATTAGATTCTGCTTTTGTCATTCTAGAAACTTTCCTAGAAAGTAAATAAATAAATCAGTTTAAAAAATTCCGTTACAAATGAGTACCTCATGCATGATTGAAACCGTTTAAAAAATCTGAAGGTAAAAGTAATAAAGTCTCAACCTATAATAAACTAACAACTAGCAGAGAATATTGTTCCATTTTATGTTGTATGGGGTAATTGAAGTGAAAAAGATGCCTAATATTCCGTGGCTAAATTTGAAATCAACCCTAATTGTTATCATGTGATACACATGGTTGCCAACATTATTAAAGCCTAGCTACTACATAGTAGTAAAGGGATCCATTCACAATAATTCACCACTAATAATTTGTAATTGTCCATTTCAGTGATACCTTAATGCCTCATATAATTGACATTTTTTTTTACTTAAAAATAATAAACGGATTGACATTTTTCCTTGAGCGGAAACATCAGATATTTTATTTATTTATTTATTTATTTATACAGCAAGTAGTTATCTAAGCTTTTTTCTTTTTTGAAAGGCTTCTTAATTTGGAGAAACATTTGGTAAAATGTAACTATCATCTGGATCATGATCGATAAACATTTTCACCATATTTATTCCAACACCACTAAATAAAAGTAAAGTATTTTTTTTAATTAAATTAATTTTTCATTTATCAATAAATAATAACCTTTATGAGATAATAAATTTTCCTAATTCTAATAGTAGTAATATATAAAAGGTTTTACTTTATTTATTTTTCCTGTTGAAAAGTTTGAACTCTAGCTCGAGATCACGTTTTTTTTTTTCTAACTAAAACCCTTTTTTGACATTTAATGCTTATATTTGTACTTGATTTTATGGACTTTTTTGCCATACTAATATATATCATAAAAGTTACCATAAATGATATGTTTGTTGAGTTGTGCAATTTTTTACTTCTTATTATGACATAGGGCTTATGATTTTAATTCATTAAAGAAAAATAAAAACATTTATAAATTCTACTTTTTCTACTTTTTTTCTTACTTGTTTAGCTAGTCCCAACAAAAAAATAACAAATATTTTAGAAATAAAACCACGTTGAAACGGACCCACAAAAGCATCTTGGTAGTAAGTAGAAACAAAGCATCTCGAGTCGATTGCCCGGAGGAAAAGAATCTAACTATTGCCTTGAAAGGCTACGTACTTACCTGCTGGTGTCTGCTTGCGCTCCAGCTCCTTAGTTATTACCATTTTTTTTCTCAAAAAAAAAAAAAAATTAATGTGGGAAATTCATACAATCTACACCTTTTGTAGGAACCTCCGAAAGCTTATTATAGTAATTCCCTTCCATTTTATTTTTCTAATTGGTCACCTAGTAAGTGTTCTCAACCAACAGAAAATCTCATCTCTGTCTTTCTTTCTTCTTCTTTTCAATACTTAGAGGTTGAAAATTTAAATTTTACATCTTGTTATGAAGTTTTGGTGAAATTACCAATAATTAATTAAATATCTTTAACCACAAGACTTGAAAATATATGCTTATCATGTCTCAAGAAATTATCATATTGATTAGCTCGTTCATTATATATGCTTATCACGTGTTTTGAATCTTTCATTTCTTTCTTATTCTTAATTATCATGGTGATTTCTCAACTTTGGAAGAAAATATTGTGGGGAGACCTAGACTTTACCACACTACTCTTCAATGAGTATCCCTTCTATCTCTCTGTTTCCCACACCGCTCTTTCCGAGCTCTCTCTGAAAACTATGGCCCTCTCATGCTCTTAAACCTAGGCCAAGTTCCAACTCTTGTCATTTCATCACCAGATTTGGTAGCGAAAATAGTTAACAGCCACGGCGTTGTTTTCTCAAACCGGCCTAAAACTACAGCGACCGAGGTCTTATTGTACGGGAACAACAATGTCAGTTTCCCACCTTACGGCAACCACTGGAGACAAATGTGAAGAATCTGTGTGGCTGAGCTTTTGAGCCTTAAAAGAGTGCAATCTTTTCAGTTTGTTAGGGACGAAGAAGCCGAAATGCTGGTCAATAGGATACGTAAAACTTGCCTAAGTGATGAAACGACGATAAATCTAAGCCAGATGTTGACTGAAGCCTCGAACAACATCGTGTCGAGGTCTATTCTAGGGCAAAGTTAATTGAAAGAAAGAACTTCCCTAAAAAGTAGAAAGAACGAAAGATTGAAAGGTTTTAAAGATCTTGAGATAAACTGGAGGAACTCAATACTCTACAGATATAATCAGTGATACGGAAAATAAAAGTTTAACATCCCTCCCGAGCTGCTAGCTTGGGAGGGACGTTACATTATGGTATCAGAACAAATACGTTTCTAGTGATATAGATAGAATGTTATGGGACTAATAACTCAGTCAGTTTCAATTTTTTTTAAGACATTAGAATCATTAAATTTCGACGAGGAAATATTTAATAGTGGGGGAGAATGTAACAACCCAAGAAAAAAAAAATCACCTTATTTATTAGGCACGACAAATAAGAATTTCATTAAGAAATCAGAAAATTTAACAGGTCATGCTCTTTAGGCTTGGTGAATAAGCACATTAGTCTTGCTTTCTTGGCTAAGTTTTGAGCTTCAACTAGCATGTCTTTCCACGTGTAATATACAAATAAAGCCACCTAACAATTACAGCTTGTTAACCAAACTCTACAACAAAGTGCATAGGCTTGCTTTTCATAAAGAGTTGTAGAACTATATATATATGACTCTGCAGCCAAACAATCATCTTTGGGATTGTGAAAAATGTGATCAGAGGGGGAAACGTGAGATTTGTAGAAGGAGAAAGCGAGAGAGAAACGAAAGAGAAAGAGAAAGAAACTAGAAAAAAAAATAGAGAGAATTATTTCTATTATCTAGTAAGCAGTTTATTGATATAAGTATATCTTCCACTATATCTCTTGAACAATATTATGTTTTGAAAACATGTTTTCAGTTATGCAATTGTTATTATTATAATATTTTGAAGAAGTTTAAAAAAATTATTTTTATGTATGGTGCTTGATCTCATATTTATTAGAACCAACCCAGATAAAGATTAAAGAGCTAAATCCTTGAGGAAGAGAGTTCCATGAAAGGGGCTATATAGAAAAGTAAAGAGTTCTAATAGTACTAGATTAACATCATACTATAGGGCCCTAAGCTAAAGTTAAAGAGAAGTATTTTAATGTGAAAAAGTTATATGGTATACTCACTGAGCTTTTTGTTCATATAGTTCTTGTGATGCAGTTAACTGGTCGGTAAGATAAAGAGGTTGACTGATACAGTGGTTTCAGAGTCCTATGACAAAATTAAAGATTTGAGTTTTTTTTTTTTTTTTAATATGAGGTTTTTAGTTAGCTAACGTCACTAGTAAAAATTGTGGATTACACGACGGTTTTTTACCGTCGTGTAAAGTTTACACGACGGTTACCCAACCGTCGTGTAATCCAGTGTCGTGGAAGATAACACGACGGTTATTGAACCGTCGTGGTATCTCAATGTTACACGACGGTTAAAAACCGTCGTCGAAACAAGGTACACCATAGTGGATACAAGTAATATAGAGACATTACACGACGGTACTGGACGAACCGTCGTGTAATGCGGACATTACACGACGGGTCTTGGTCGAACCGTCGTGTAATGCGGACATTACACGACGGTTCTTGGCCGAACCGTCGTGTAATGCGGACATTACACGACGGTACTTGGCCGAACCGTCGTGTAATGCGGACATTACACGACGGTTCTTTGCCGAACCGTCGTGTAATGCGCACATTACACGACGGGTCTTGGCCGAACCGTCGTGTAATGCACACATTACACGTAATGTCTCTTTTATTTTTTAAAAAAAATTATGGTTTTTTGGTGATTTCTCACGGCTGGCCTAACATGTCTGTTATCCAATACATGATCCAAGATAGTAACTTCAATGATCAAAGTAAAATTACATACCAATTTTTACATTACAAGTTCACATATCATAATTAATGAATTGCATTACATGGCTAGCCCATTCTCCCCTAATCAAATTCAAATCCTCAGAAGTAAAAAATTCTTTACTTTCAAGTATCAATTCCATTCAACACTATCTTCCTCATAAAACCTAAAATAAAATAACCACATTCAACACTTCCCTCTTGGAGAGGACAAGGACGGTTCGAGATTTTTGTTTTACAGTCTCGTCTCCTTCTTCTAATCCCTTCTCCGGTCATAATCTTCCAATCCGTTAGGGCCCCAGCAAATTGATAAAGTTCAAACTAATTAAGATGTATATAATTAAGATTAAATAAAAGAAAAACTCATTCAGGCATTTCATCGAGTATGCTGTGGGCGCAAAAAATTCATGTTAAAAAATGTGTGTAAAGTGCCAAAACCAATCACAAACCATTCATCTACAAAGAGCAACATTAAAATCAAAAAAATTCATGTTCAAAAATGGATCTTTAATGGAAAACAACAATACAAGAGAGCAAATGTGTTTTAGTTTATATACGAAGTCACCTTGCTTTTCTTTGAAAAAGAATATGCACGGCCACACGAAGAGGGAGGCAACTTCGGCAACGGCGGCTTGACCGGATTCTAAAAGAGTGGTGGCAGCGGGTTGGTGAAGGATGTGGGTACTTGAGAAATGTAGAAAGTGTGAAGAAAGAACTTAAAAAATTCGTGCGGAGATGAAGAGAAACGAGGAGGAAATTGTATTTAAGTTATGGGTTTTGGCGCAAGGATTTCAAAAAATTAAATTTGAACATTTTCAAAATTTTTAGAAGATTACACGACGGTTTATTTAGAGCCGTCGTGTAATACCGGGGATTACACGACGGTCCCCCCGGGACTGTCGTGTAATGTCCCCCCCGAGGGTGGGAATACACGACGGTTCCCCGGGACCGTCGTGTAATCCGCCCCTCGAAAAATTAAATTTGAAAATTTTTAAAATTTTTAGAAGATTACACGACGGTCTATTTAGAACCGTCATGTAATACCGGGGATTACACGACGGTCCCAAGGGACCGTCGTGTAATGTCCCCCCCGAGAGACGGATTACACGACGGTTCCTAGGAACCGTCGTGTAAAGTGGCTCCGCGAGGCACTTTACACGACGGTTCTTTGGAACCATAGTGTAAAGTCGGACTTTACACGACGGTTCTTTGGAACCGTAGTATAAAGTGGCACCGCGGAGGCACTTTACACGACGGTTCTTTGGAACCGTAGTGTAAAGTCGGACTTTACACGACGGTTCCTTGGAACCGTAGTGTAAAGTGGCTCCGCGAGGCACTTTACACGACGGTTCTTTGGAACCGTAGTGTAAAGTCGGACTTTACACGACGGTTCCTTGGAACCGTAGTGTAAAGTGGCTCCGCGAGGCACTTTACACGACGGTTCTTTGGAACCGTAGTGTAAAGTCGGACTTTACACGACGGTTCCTTGGAACCGTAGTGTAAAGTGGCTCCGCGAGGCACTTTACACGACGGTTCTTTGGAACCGTCGTGTAAAGTTCCTCGCGGAGCAATTTACACGACGGTTCTTTGGAACCGTCGTGTAATCTCCGTCGTGTAATGTACTTTTTGTAGTAGTGCGTTCTTTTCGAACTATTAGCTCGAGATGGGCGTTACAAAAGAGAAAGGATATTGATTATGAGAAATTACATCATATAGCATATCTTATTAGTACGATTGAAAATTATAGTAGATTATTATTTAAAAAATTATAGCATATTTTTATTTAAAGTTAATTATGTGCTTCCAATTTTACTCCTGTCTTCAATCTTCTCCCTTTCTTACTTTCTCTCTCACTCCACATAGAATATGTTGGCGGTAGATTTCGTAACAGTAGCAAAGGTTCTCCGCGACGGCAATGGCCGTTGCAACCGGTGGATTGCGCGACTGAGGCAGAGGATCTTGATGACGCGATGGCCACGAATGGGTTGTTCTGTGCAACTGAGCTCTGGCAAACTCGCAAGTCAAGGTGAAGACGACGACGGCTGAGCTTCTGTAGTGGTAGCACAATGACAACCACAGATCTTTGATGGTGGACAGCGACAGAGCTAGGCTTGGGATGGGAGCTCTGGAGATTGTAATTTCGTCGCGATCTCCATTCTCCATTTCGAGCTTCATCGTTATCTTCGGCGTGATCTGGCAATGCCTCTAGCAAAGTCTTTAGTTGCCACATAACCTATTCGCAGATAAGCACGCAAGTACTGGTTACAAGTATATCCCAAAGCGAGTAGCTCGACTTCAATGTTCGGTGGAATTACTTCATAATGGACCACATGATGGTGGGTCCATGGCCAGAATTCATGATGCGGAGAAGGAGCTCGATAAGGTATTGGGGTGGGAAGAAGAATACTGGAGTCAAAGATCTAGGGTCGAATGGCTCAAAAACGGGGATAGAAATACCTAATACTTCCATTCCAAAGCTTCCTCTAGGAGGAAAAAGAATGAGATTCTTGGTTTGGAAGACAAGGAGGGTCATTGGCGGGAGGATGACAAGGAGGTTAAGGGGGTTGTTAGTGATTATTTCTCGGAAATTTTTTCCTCTTCACTTCCTCAGTTAGCGGATGTTGATGTTGTGCTTAATTGTATTGATGGGAAGATTACTAGAACAATGAGTGAGTTTCTCCTCTCACCATATTCTGTGGAAGAAATTCGGCGTGCGGTTTTTAGGTTGGCTCCGACGAAGGCTCCGGGTCCTGATGGTTTCCATGCTATTTTCTTTCAGAAAAATTGGCCGGCGTTAGGACACGAGATTTCTCGAGTTTGTATTGGTGTTCTTGAAGGGAAGCACTCTATTCGAACGTTTAATAGCACTAATGTTACTCTTATACCAAAGGTGGTTGCTCTTAGGAAGATGACGGATTTTCGACCCATTAGCCTATGTAATGTTTTTTACAAGATTATTACTAAGGTTCTTGCTTTCCGTTTGAAGACTATTTTACCATCTTTAATTTCAGCCAATCAAAGTGCTTTTGTTCCGGGACATTTGATTACTGATAATGGTATAGTAGCTTTTGAGCTAATGCATTCACTTAGTAAGGGCCGTACTGGTAGGAAGGGTTGGATGGCTTTGAAGTTGGATATGAATAAAGCATATGAACGTGTTTAATGGCCGTTTCTTTTTGGTGTGATGCGGAAGATGGGGTTCCCAGATGCGTGGATTAGAGTGGTTACGGATTGTGTCACTACTTCCACTCTTTCTTTCAATGTTAATGGGGATTCTTGTGGCCAGCTAGCTCCCTCTCGTGGTCTGAGGCAGGGGTGCCCACTTTCTCCCTATCTTTTTCTATTATGTGCTGAAGGTCTGTCGGGTCTTCTTTCGAATGCTGAAAGGGATTCTTCTATTTCTGGGTTTTCCTATACGCGTAATGGACCAAAGGTTAGCCATCTCTTTTTTGCTGACGATAGTCTTATGTTTTGTCGGGCTTCTCTTGATGAGTGTTTGCGCATTAGGGAGATATTGGCAATTTATGAAAGGGCTTCTGGACAATCAATTAATATGCAAAAATCTGCTATTACATTTAGCAAGAATGTTCGCGCTGAACTTCGAATTTCTATTCTTCGGGCGTTGGGTCTGGGGCAGACACAACCCCATGACAAATATCTGGGTTTTCCTACTTTGGTGGGACGGGGAAAAAGAGAAGCATTTAGAACGATTAAGGAGAAAGTTTGGAGTAAAATGCAATTATGGCGAGGAAAACTATTCTCTATGGGTGGTCAGGAACTCCTTATCAAATCGGTGGCATAATCGATACCAACCTATACCATGAGTGTTTTCCGCCTTCCAGTTGCTCTTTGTGATGACCTTCAAGCCATGATGACAAGGTTCTGGTGGGGGAGTGAGGGTGAGTCGAGGAAAATTCATTGGTGGAGATGGGAAAAATTATGTCGGAGAAAGGAAGATGGTGGTCTAGGGTTTCGGGATGTTTCGGCTTTTAATCAAGCATTGATTGCGAAGCAATCTTGGAGGATTGTGCAAGATCCAGATTCTTGAGTTGCTTGAGTCTTAAAAGATAAGTATTTCAAAAATGTAAACTTTCTTGAGACAAAAGCAAGGGGTGGTGCGTCTTATCTGTGGAGGAGTATTTTGTGGGGACGGAATGTCATCAAGCTTGGTCTTCGACGTCGTATTGGGGATGGGTGTTCTACGCGGGTTTTTGTTGATCCATGGCTTCCAAGACCTTCTTCTTTTCGTGTGATTACTAAAATGCCAGAAGGAGGGGAACACTTGAAGGTAGCTGATCTGATGTTGGAAGGTTGTCGAGTCTGGAATAAGGGGAAGATTGATGATACCCTTTGGCCGGTCGATCAAGAACTTATTAGAGGTATTCCTCTAGGTAATGGTGAAGGAGGAGATAAATGGGTCTGGCATTTTGACTCCAAAGGTCTTTACAATGTTCGTTCGGGGTATGGGGCTATTATGGATTCTAAGTGTTTAGAGTCCTCGTCCAGTGCCAATACTGATATTACTTGGTGGAGAAAGATGTGGAGTTTGTCGTTACCTTCCAAAGTCCGGCTATTTGTGTGGCGTGCTTTCCACGAGATTCTCCCGACGATGGTTTCTTTGGGTCATAGAGGTATTGACTGTGATGTTGTTTGTCCTAGATGTAAAGATAAGATGGAGTCTACCTCTCATGCAATTCTTGATTGTCCGACATCGCGAGCGGTTTGGAAGTTTTCTCGGTTCTAGAAGGTGATAGAGAATAGGAGAGATTTCCCATTTGCTGATTTTTTAAGAATTGTGAAGTCAGAAATTCCATTGGAGGATTTTGCATTGGTGTGTTGGTTAGCTTGGAAATTGTGGTGTGAGAGAAACAAGGTAGTACACGGGGGAGAGGAGAGTGATCCACAAGATATTCTTGACTTGGGTATTGCTAGTTTTGGCGAATGGCAGGCTTTGCATCAGGTTCCGGTTCAATCACAAGTAGTAAGCTCTGATGTTTGGTTACCTCCTCAATCGGGATATCTCAAGCTAAATGTCGATGCATCGGTCTTACCGGGATCGGATCATATTGGCATAGGTGCCGTTATTCGTGACGAGAAAGGGAGAATCTTAGGTGCCATGGCAAAATCAGTGGAGGGGACTTTCTCTCCTTTTTTGGCTGAGTGTATAGCCCTTCATGAAGGTTTGTGTCACGCCCCGATTTCCCACCATCTACGTAGGGGAACGACTACGTAGACATGGGCCGGGTCGTCACCTTACTTATATACTTAAATTAAACTTACGGAAAATAACTGTCGAGAAATTTTTTTTTTTTTTTTTTTTTTTTTTTTTTTTTTTTTTCTTTTAAACTTTATTTTAAAACTTTGAAGTTGAACTTCATTCTCAAACTCATACTTACTGATAGGTACTTCCTTGAGTACCGAACTTTCAAACCTTCCTTGAAGGCCATCTAAATCATGTTGTAGACCAAACCCGAACTAATGTGGGTTGGTACCACAAGAGGCAACTTGCTTGCCTTATATAAACTTTGTCATCCATACTTAAAACGTCATGAAAATATGAAAACCCTTTTTCATTACTTCATATTTTATAGAGTATATATATATTTTTTTCAAAAGCTGTGGCAGTGTCCATCCCACATTTCACAGTCCGCAGCACCAGCCTTCCACAGTATTGCATCAGAGATTGCTGGCAGGATACTTACCTACAGCATAGACGTAAGACGTGAGCTTTCGCTCAGCAAGTACAACTATTACATCCGCGACACAAAACATATCATTGTGCATGAACCAATTATAATCTCTTATGAATCAATTATGGATTTATAACTTAATTTAGTTCTATTCCTTTACATATCATGTGTGCTCGTACCGTGGTACATAGCCAAGGAATGGTTGAAGGTGGCAGTCCGTTTTAACTCAAACCATGAAACACAAAGTTTAACATGGAGTAGTTTAGGTAGCCTTCCAATCCAACTCAAACCATGAACCATACCATTTAAACCCGCCTTTGTGGCAAGTCGGCACGACACAACATCCTACTTGTCTTGTTCTTACCAAGTGGTTTAATATTAGTGAACATGCTTTATGATGTCACAATATTACAACATAATCAACATTAGTCAAAACATGGCCTTTTTTGAAAACATGGCATTTCTGAAAACATGGCATTACATGTCATAACATAACTTAGCATATCATAGCCATAACATAGCATAACACATTATCACATATCAGCACATTACATCAGGCAAGTAACAACAAAGGGCCTATGCTGTAGGCGGAGTTGTACTTACTTCTCTCGTTATGTCCTACGTAGTGCTGCTTCTCCTCTGGTTACAGCTGCAGGTTTCCTCCTGCTAGTTGAAGGACATAGGTAAGGGTCTAATTAGTATTGTGGAATGTTGGGGATCTAACCAACATGTCTACATATTCCTAGTTGTATGTCCCCGATACTAGATGTCTTACTGGGTTACAAATAGTAACCCTATACCTTAGCCCAGTTTATTAATCTTGGTGTCCTTTAGGGTTATCTTGACTAACCCTTTAGGGTTATCTTGACTAACCCTTAAGGTTATACTAAAATCCACTTGTTAGTCAACCAAAGTCAACTATGGTCAACAATGGTCAACTTCGGTCAACTATGGTCAACCATTGTTGGGTCAACCTTGGGCTTTGGGCTTGACCCAGTAACTCGGGTATAACTCCCGGTTACCTTTCGTAAACTAATCGCTTGCTATACTCCAACTTGAAAAATTCATTTTCCCTTACTTGGAAAATTTAGGGAAATTAATCCCAAAACTTCATAAAAATCCTTTACTTAAATCGTAAAAATCCAAACTCTTGGATTAGTGCTTTATAAAATCATTTGAGGTTGAAAACTGCCCTTGGAACAGTTTTCCATAATCGAAACAATAGTTTGTAGTAGAAAAATAGTTTTCTAGAAACATTTGTAAAGCTAGTGGTGCAGGAATTTTCGGATTCCCTGCGCACCCTTCGAAAACGATCCCAGTTTAAAAATTGGTTCGTAATCTGAAAAAGTTTTCTTCACAAAAGTTGTAGCTCTCGAAAAATACTAAAACTTTCATGTTTTGCAAAAATTCCAATTCAGCCTAGATTCGTCCCAGTTTTTGTTTGAAACTGGCTGATCCCGAAAAACTGAGTGAAAACTGGGTCTGGGGATCAGCCACGGGTTTTGGGGTAAATGGAGGCCATTGGGGCCTTATTTTTGAAAACGGTACATGTAACCCCCTAGGAAAAACCCTTCCGAACAACTTTCGTGTTTTAAATTTCTCCAAATTCTGCCTCTAAGGGCCTCAAATTTCCCTTTTCCCGAAACTGGTCAGTTTTACCCGAAAATGGCAGTTTTCGGTTTTAAGTTCGTTTTACGTAAATTTTACGTGCACACTACCTCGAACGGCTTTGGCCGTGAGCCTACGACGACCTGCAGTGCTTCTAACGTAACACATGCAGTCATATATCACTTAAACATCTTCATGAAAAGCAAAACCCTTGGGTGTTCTTGCACCAAACCGGGGTTTGCAAAACGTTTGATTTGCAACACCAAACATCAATCAAACACAAACCTTAAAATCCTAATTAGGGCAGAAAATTAAATGAGCTTATGCTCATACAAATCAAGCTTGAAATACACTTAAATCTCCAATTTGAAACTCAATTTAAAAAGCTTAGAAAACCAATGGAGATTTACCTTAATTCACACCAAAATTGGTGCTAGGTTTAGGGCGGTTTTGGGGCCAACACCTCCCCTCTTTTGCTCATCACCATATTCGGCCATCCCCCTCCCATCGGGGTTCCAAATTTTCGGCCTCTCCCACATGAAAATACACATAATTTGAATCAAAACTTAATTAAAGAACTAGAGGGGTTTAGGAGGATTGGATTACCTTTACTTCTTGAGATTAGATCTAACTTGGATCTAAACTTTTTCTTCTAACTCCTTGCTCAAGAAATTCGGTTTCCCCTCTATGGAATTTCTCTCAAAATTTTCGGCCACCACACCTTCCTTTCTCTTCCTTTCTTTCTAGCTTTTTCTTCTAATTTTTCTCTAGCTTTTTTGCTCAAGAAAACCGACCATCACATGGTCTCTCTTCTTCCTTGAATTTCGGCTTCTAGTGGAAGGAAAAGGAGAATGAAAAGCTAAAGTTTTCCTAATTGCATCTAAGGGTTTACTTGCTCAACAAGCCCCCCCCCCCCCCCCCCCCTAGGTGATGTGGTGTGGCCTTATTGGCTAGCCATTCCCTTGGAGAACAAGGGAAGACTTCTTTCCCTAAATCCAATGATGATTGATGAGGTGTCCTCCCCCCCCCATTGGTGTGGTCGGCCATGAAGGACTTAGAGTCCAAGTGCTTGTTCAACAAGCCAATGCTTACTTCACCTAGCCTATGTCACCTTGGTGACATCATTTGTTGACATCATCAAGCAAAATTGCTTGCTTTCCAAGCCAAAGAATAACCGACCATTGCATGCCATGTGGACCAAAAATTGGCTTGTTCAACAAGCTTGGTTTGCCTTGTTCACCAAGCTTCCCAATGTAACCGAGCAATGTAACCGGCCATTGGCTTAGTTCAACTCTAGTTGGAAACTTGGTTAGGAATATCCATAAATTCCATAATTCAAAAATTACATTCTTACTTACTTTTCTTAGAATTGCACTTTAATCCTTAATGACAAAATATTTGCACTTTAGTCCCTGTGAGGTGGACAGTGTTGGTGGAGCCACTTGGCTTCAATTCCATACCTAATGGTCCACTACATTTCCAAAATCCTTAAATATAGGGTTTCAGTCCATTTCCCTACTAACTTAATCAATACTAATACTGTTTTTCACTTAAAACAGTACTGTTTCACTAAATTGCAGTCCGGAGTTCATTTTCGTAAAATTGGACTGTGTATGGATTTTTCTTCTTAGAACTTGAAACTGCTAAATCCCCATTGCTCCAAATATTATTCACGATTATTCTAGAGCGATCTCATACCTTTGACTTTTGGTCAACTTTGACTATCTTGGTCAAACTTTGACCATCATGAAATCATGAAATTTCAACACGTCATTTTCCTTAAAATGCTTTATACTGGCCTAAGTAATCCATCGTTGAGTCTCGTTACTAGTTAAATGAGAACTCAAACTTATACCGATATTCCATTCTAACATGATCTAGACTTAAGTTTTCCTCATTCAAAGGAAATCTAGAGTCTTAAAAATTCGGGTTATTACATTCTACCCTCCTTAAAAGATTTTCGTCCTCGAAAACTAAAACAATTCTAGGTGGCTTTTCATCAAGTCCACTATAAATTCATTGTAGTTTATTCTCATTTGAATAACTTAATAAGATCAGGTCTTTTATATAGAACCATAATCTTCTTTCATGTTCTATCATATCCTTATACTTCCATATTCCATCATGCATACTTTCCTTTCATACTGCATCACAAGAACTATTTACATGAAAAACTGAGCAAGTATATCATATAACTTGCCATGTTTGAAAAGCAAATATATAACTTTTCCATATTTTAAAAACATATCACACATAGCTTTTTTTATATTTGAAAAGCATATTGTGTTTTATTATCTTGTCTTAACATGTGGGCCCGTAGTGTACGTACCAAATGCGCGCAGCCTCCAGACAAAGCTAGGGTTTGCAAGGCCCTAACAGTTCTGGGAATTTTAACTTGACCCTTCACGATCACGGATTTCGATCACGGAAGGTAATACTAAACTGTAGCCTCCTTAACTAGGGGAGGTTGGTACGACACCTTACTGTTACTTATCTGTTTATGTATCTTAATATATTATTTCATTTAAGATACTTTTTGGAATCTTTTCCAATTCAATCATGAAAATCAATAATAAATAGTATTGTTGAAAACATATTACTGTTCAAGTGATGCAATGAAAAGTATCCTTGTACCAACTAGCTACTTGTCAGCTAGTGGAAACGTTCTTCTTGCCTTTAGCATTTCCTTTAAAGCTCGAAGGCATAATCATAGTTCTAAGGGATATCTAAAACTCCCAATCATCATCTCAAAATTTCCATTACTTAAATGGTTGCCTTCAGTCGACCTTAATTATCAATTATATGTCGACTTCAGGGTTGGTGTCATCGACCTTAACCTAATAAATTGTTGTTGGTAGCATATTGCTTATTTGCTACCCCCAAACTAAGGCATCCTCAAAATCTCCCCCATATCTAATATTTCTCTTATGGGGTAAAAGTTTCACAATCATGAAACTTTTAACTTTCATGGTCTCAATCCAATTCCTTAAATGGAAAGATTCCTTATCATTACTATACCCAAAATGAGACAATAAGCTATCTAATCTTAGAGCCTACTCATTTCTTATTGCTATTCTAGCGATCATCATATCGTGAGTTTAGTTTTTCCCTCACGCTTCCACAATGCGATTCCGATTTATTGGCAATAAAAGCCCGTAAACTCGTTCGGATAAGCATGTCAGGCTGCAACATAGCTGATATATCGTCTCATGTATATATCCTAGTACATCTCGATGTTGTGGTGATACATGGGCGATCCTTGCTATCGTCAAGAAATCCATTTAGGAATCTCCTCTCAAGATCCTCTTGGCCAAGGCTCCTCGCACGAGCTTCCTTGTCTAGACGTCGGCTCGACTGGCAAGCATATCCTGAAGATACATCCCTGCATGACATAATCTGAGGAGGGTCTTCATATCGTGCAACCACTCCTTGAGTCTTATTGAAGATGCATAGCTTCTCCTCCATTCCTCGGAATGCCAACGGAGCCTCGTGGTCTTCTTTAATCCGACCCAAATTTAACACCAGGTACATGCCATTATAATAATCTTATAAAACAAAGTAAGAAAATAAACTTACAAAACTGTGGCGCTGGCAGCAGAACTGTGAAACTGGATGGCAGGAACTCTGCTCTGATACCAAACTGTCACGCCCCGATTTCCCACCATCTACGTAGGGGAACGACTACGTAGACATGGGCCGGGTCGTCACCTTACTTATATACTTAAATTAAACTTACGGAAAATAACTGTCGAGAAATTTTTTTTTTTTTTTTTTTTTTTTTTTTTTCTTTTTTTTTCTTTTAAACTTTATTTTAAAACTTTGAAGTTGAACTTCATTCTCAAACTCATACTTACTGATAGGTACTTCCTTGAGTACCGAACTTTCAAACCTTCCTTGAAGGCCATCTAAATCATGTTGTAGACCAAACCCGAACTAATGTGGGTTGGTACCACAAGAGGCAACTTGCTTGCCTTATATAAACTTTGTCATCCATACTTAAAACGTCATGAAAATATGAAAACCCTTTTTCATTACTTCATATTTTATAGAGTATATATATATTTTTTTCAAAAGCTGTGGCAGTGTCCATCCCACATTTCACAGTCCGCAGCACCAGCCTTCCACAGTATTGCATCAGAGATTGCTGGCAGGATACTTACCTACAGCATAGACGTAAGACGTGAGCTTTCGCTCAGCAAGTACAACTATTACATCCGCGACACAAAACATATCATTGTGCATGAACCAATTATAATCTCTTATGAATCAATTATGGATTTATAACTTAATTTAGTTCTATTCCTTTACATATCATGTGTGCTCGTACCGTGGTACATAGCCAAGGAATGGTTGAAGGTGGCAGTCCGTTTTAACTCAAACCATGAAACACAAAGTTTAACATGGAGTAGTTTAGGTAGCCTTCCAATCCAACTCAAACCATGAACCATACCATTTAAACCCGCCTTTGTGGCAAGTCGGCACGACACAACATCCTACTTGTCTTGTTCTTACCAAGTGGTTTAATATTAGTGAACATGCTTTATGATGTCACAATATTACAACATAATCAACATTAGTCAAAACATGGCCTTTTTTGAAAACATGGCATTTCTGAAAACATGGCATTACATGTCATAACATAACTTAGCATATCATAGCCATAACATAGCATAACACATTATCACATATCAGCACATTACATCAGGCAAGTAACAACAAAGGGCCTATGCTGTAGGCGGAGTTGTACTTACTTCTCTCGTTATGTCCTACGTAGTGCTGCTTCTCCTCTGGTTACAGCTGCAGGTTTCCTCCTGCTAGTTGAAGGACATAGGTAAGGGTCTAATTAGTATTGTGGAATGTTGGGGATCTAACCAACATGTCTACATATTCCTAGTTGTATGTCCCCGATACTAGATGTCTTACTGGGTTACAAATAGTAACCCTATACCTTAGCCCAGTTTATTAATCTTGGTGTCCTTTAGGGTTATCTTGACTAACCCTTTAGGGTTATCTTGACTAACCCTTAAGGTTATACTAAAATCCACTTGTTAGTCAACCAAAGTCAACTATGGTCAACAATGGTCAACTTCGGTCAACTATGGTCAACCATTGTTGGGTCAACCTTGGGCTTTGGGCTTGACCCAGTAACTCGGGTATAACTCCCGGTTACCTTTCGTAAACTAATCGCTTGCTATACTCCAACTTGAAAAATTCATTTTCCCTTACTTGGAAAATTTAGGGAAATTAATCCCAAAACTTCATAAAAATCCTTTACTTAAATCGTAAAAATCCAAACTCTTGGATTAGTGCTTTATAAAATCATTTGAGGTTGAAAACTGCCCTTGGAACAGTTTTCCATAATCGAAACAATAGTTTGTAGTAGAAAAATAGTTTTCTAGAAACATTTGTAAAGCTAGTGGTGCAGGAATTTTCGGATTCCCTGCGCACCCTTCGAAAACGATCCCAGTTTAAAAATTGGTTCGTAATCTGAAAAAGTTTTCTTCACAAAAGTTGTAGCTCTCGAAAAATACTAAAACTTTCATGTTTTGCAAAAATTCCAATTCAGCCTAGATTCGTCCCAGTTTTTGTTTGAAACTGGCTGATCCCGAAAAACTGAGTGAAAACTGGGTCTGGGGATCAGCCACGGGTTTTGGGGTAAATGGAGGCCATTGGGGCCTTATTTTTGAAAACGGTACATGTAACCCCCTAGGAAAAACCCTTCCGAACAACTTTCGTGTTTTAAATTTCTCCAAATTCTGCCTCTAAGGGCCTCAAATTTCCCTTTTCCCGAAACTGGTCAGTTTTACCCGAAAATGGCAGTTTTCGGTTTTAAGTTCGTTTTACGTAAATTTTACGTGCACACTACCTCGAACGGCTTTGGCCGTGAGCCTACGACGACCTGCAGTGCTTCTAACGTAACACATGCAGTCATATATCACTTAAACATCTTCATGAAAAGCAAAACCCTTGGGTGTTCTTGCACCAAACCGGGGTTTGCAAAACGTTTGATTTGCAACACCAAACATCAATCAAACACAAACCTTAAAATCCTAATTAGGGCAGAAAATTAAATGAGCTTATGCTCATACAAATCAAGCTTGAAATACACTTAAATCTCCAATTTGAAACTCAATTTAAAAAGCTTAGAAAACCAATGGAGATTTACCTTAATTCACACCAAAATTGGTGCTAGGTTTAGGGCGGTTTTGGGGCCAACACCTCCCCTCTTTTGCTCATCACCATATTCGGCCATCCCCCTCCCATCGGGGTTCCAAATTTTCGGCCTCTCCCACATGAAAATACACATAATTTGAATCAAAACTTAATTAAAGAACTAGAGGGGTTTAGGAGGATTGGATTACCTTTACTTCTTGAGATTAGATCTAACTTGGATCTAAACTTTTTCTTCTAACTCCTTGCTCAAGAAATTCGGTTTCCCCTCTATGGAATTTCTCTCAAAATTTTCGGCCACCACACCTTCCTTTCTCTTCCTTTCTTTCTAGCTTTTTCTTCTAATTTTTCTCTAGCTTTTTTGCTCAAGAAAACCGACCATCACATGGTCTCTCTTCTTCCTTGAATTTCGGCTTCTAGTGGAAGGAAAAGGAGAATGAAAAGCTAAAGTTTTCCTAATTGCATCTAAGGGTTTACTTGCTCAACAAGCCCCCCCCCCCCCCCCCCCTAGGTGATGTGGTGTGGCCTTATTGGCTAGCCATTCCCTTGGAGAACAAGGGAAGACTTCTTTCCCTAAATCCAATGATGATTGATGAGGTGTCCTCCCCCCCCCATTGGTGTGGTCGGCCATGAAGGACTTAGAGTCCAAGTGCTTGTTCAACAAGCCAATGCTTACTTCACCTAGCCTATGTCACCTTGGTGACATCATTTGTTGACATCATCAAGCAAAATTGCTTGCTTTCCAAGCCAAAGAATAACCGACCATTGCATGCCATGTGGACCAAAAATTGGCTTGTTCAACAAGCTTGGTTTGCCTTGTTCACCAAGCTTCCCAATGTAACCGAGCAATGTAACCGGCCATTGGCTTAGTTCAACTCTAGTTGGAAACTTGGTTAGGAATATCCATAAATTCCATAATTCAAAAATTACATTCTTACTTACTTTTCTTAGAATTGCACTTTAATCCTTAATGACAAAATATTTGCACTTTAGTCCCTGTGAGGTGGACAGTGTTGGTGGAGCCACTTGGCTTCAATTCCATACCTAATGGTCCACTACATTTCCAAAATCCTTAAATATAGGGTTTCAGTCCATTTCCCTACTAACTTAATCAATACTAATACTGTTTTTCACTTAAAACAGTACTGTTTCACTAAATTGCAGTCCGGAGTTCATTTTCGTAAAATTGGACTGTGTATGGATTTTTCTTCTTAGAACTTGAAACTGCTAAATCCCCATTGCTCCAAATATTATTCACGATTATTCTAGAGCGATCTCATACCTTTGACTTTTGGTCAACTTTGACTATCTTGGTCAAACTTTGACCATCATGAAATCATGAAATTTCAACACGTCATTTTCCTTAAAATGCTTTATACTGGCCTAAGTAATCCATCGTTGAGTCTCGTTACTAGTTAAATGAGAACTCAAACTTATACCGATATTCCATTCTAACATGATCTAGACTTAAGTTTTCCTCATTCAAAGGAAATCTAGAGTCTTAAAAATTCGGGTTATTACAGTTTGATGATTGCGAAGGAATTGGAAAGTGTCAATCTTGTGGTGGAAACTGATGCCATCAATGTCGTTTCGGCTGTTTCGGATAACACAGAGTTTTCTTTGGAAGGTCCGATTCTGGAAGATGTTAAACAATTGCTTGCCCAATTGCAGAATCCAGGTGTTCATCATATTCGACGTAGTGCTAATCATTTAGCTCATCTTTTAGCTAGATTTGGGTTCAATTCCAAATGCACCAATGTGTGGATTTGTGAGACTCCTGTTATAGTCTCTAATGCTATTTCCTTTGATGCTATTGCTTAATAAAATAACTATTATTCCAAAAAAGTATATGAGAAAATAAATAATTTTATTTATTTTTTTTTTGTAATTATCTAGAATAGAATTAATTGTCACTACTACAAAATGTGGATTCCACGACGGAACTTCCACGACCGTTTTTTAAAAAACCGTCGTGGAAAATGCGGCAAAAACACGGAGTGGAACAGAGTTTCCGAAAACCGTCGTGGAAGTCGAAGCTTCCACGACGGTTATAAAAAATCGTCGTGGAAGAGCTTGCTTCCACGACGGTTTTTAATAACCGTCGTGGAAGCTTGTAAAAAAAAAAAAAAAAAAAAAAAAAAAAAATTTTTTGGCTTCCACGATGGTTTTAAAAACCGTCGTGGAATCCCATTCTTCCACGACGGTTATAAAACCGTTGTGGAAGCAAAAAAAAAAAAAAAATTTTTTTTTTTTTTTTTTTTTGCAAAAATTTTTTTTTTTTTGATTTTTTTTGCACGCTTCCACGACGGTTATTAAAAACCGTCGTGGAAGCATGCTCTTCCGCGACGGTTTTTTATAACCATCGTGGAAGCTTCGGCTTCCAGGACGGTTTTTTAAAAAACGGTCGTGGAAGGGTCTTTTTTCAAAAAAAAATTTTAAAATTTTTGGACTCTACCACGACGGTTTTTGGGGAAAACCGTCGTGGTATGTAACATACCACGACGGTTTTCCCCAAAAACCGTCGTGGTAGGTACTATGGCGGGAATTTTGAAATTTTTTAAATTAAATTCAATTTTTTGGAGCGTGTATTAAAACCCAAAAAAATATCATCTTTCTCACCCCATTACATTCCGAGCATTTTTCACTTTTTCACTCTCTAACTCCATACCCAAAGCCACCCAATTTCTTCCCTCTATTTCTCTCCGATGGCCTCCTCCACCACTCACGCGGCCTCCTCCATTCTCCGACGGGTCCACCAAGGAACTCACGCGGCTTTCCCTCCCTCTCTCGCCGCACTTCGCCCATACCGACGCTTGACAAGCCGGTAAGTTGTAATGTATATTGCTTGGGTAATGCACGGATTTGAGAATTTTTCGTCCAAAATGTTGATTTTGTAGATTGTTGAGTTGGGAATATTCCGTCCGAAATGGCCAAAATCCGTCCCCTACATTTTCGGTGATTGTTCATTGTGGTTGTGTTTTAGATTGAATTAAATTGGTTGGGTAAGGCATGGATTTGGGAAATTTCCGAAAAAAAGTGTTGATTTGTGATTTAAATGTGTTCCGGAAAAAAGTGTTGATTTAGTGGGAATTCGTAATTTTTTTTTTTGTTACCTACCACGACGGTTACTCAACCGTCGTGGTAGCTCCATTCGTAAATTTTTTTTTTCATTGTTACCTACCATGACGGTTTTCGAACCGTCGTGGAATCCAAATATATACCACGACTGTGGATTCCACGACGGTTAGAAAACCGTCGTTTAAGTATTACCACGACGGTTTTTAACCGTCGTCGAATCTCTATTTTGTAGTAGTGTGTATTTTAGGAATTATATATTTAGTTATTTAGTTTAGAATTTGAATTTATTTGAATTGTAAAGTTGGGTTTAAATTTAAATTTACATTATAAAATAGATGTAAATAGATTCTACAATATATATATATATATGGAAGCCCATTTATTGTGCTCCTTGTTTCTAATCCGTGGACATTGGCACATCCTCGTTAAAAATCTTTGTATTCTTCTTTTCTCATTTTTAACATTATTATTTCCCTATTTATTTATCAATATGGTATCAAGCCTAAGTTTTCTTTCATTATTTAATTTTCAATAACAAGTGCTGATACTTTTCTGTGCACCTCCATAGTTGTGATATATTTTTGGCTAAACCATTTTGCATCTTTCAGGCAGCCACAAGTACGATGTTTCATCTGCAGTAAGTTAAAAATTAAAAAAATTAAAAAAATTTAAAAAAAAATAAAAACGAAAATAAAACTAAAGGACACAGGGTTTGTATCTGACTCTCGTTTATTAAAAATACAAATAAAACTTCATTTTACTTTTTTGCACGTAGTTTTCTGGCTTCTACTTGACGCGTGACTGGGTGGATGACAACTTAGTTGAATTGGAAAAAACTCAGTTGACTGGGTTTTTCGTTCGTCTCTATATTTTCCTCCCTTAAATTTATTTGTTTACTTTCTCGGAAAGATGCTAGAATGGCAGAAGCAGTCTATAACACATTATTTAATTTATTTTTTGCTTTGATTATACATAATATATTTAGTATCTCCTACATATGATTCCTCTTTTGTGAAACGAAATTTGTTAGTAGATTTTAAAATTCAAACACTATGTCAAATTATATATTGATACCGTTGTTTTAAACTTAAAAAAATTAAAAATATATATATAACTATATCTCACCTATATTTCTTGGACATTTGGACAATTTTCATTTTCTTTCTTAAATTTTTTTAAAAAAAATCTCATTGTATCCCTTAAATTTTTAAATAATTCCATTTAATTTTTCTGTATGGTGGTGTCATCTCAATCTTCTAGGTTGTTTGGAAGATCAGAAATGTTTAAAAAGCTATGATTGTTGAGAATGATATTTCAATATGCATCACTGCTTATATCGCTATGACCCGTATTCATGAAGCAAACAAAGCAATGTTAAATTAAATTTGTACAAGTTCAATGTTAAATTAAATTTCCGGTTTTCAAATCAGTAGAAAAAATGAGCATGTATAATTTTCGGTTTCTTCTCTAGCCATCATTCTAAAGCTCTAAAATCCAAAACAACTTTATTTATTTAGATCGATCTAGGATAGGTATCAAAGTAAAGTTGTCATCTTGCGCAACATATCCTATCAAACGTTATATGGAATCGATTTTGATGAGACTGTTGATAAAAGAATAAGTGATTGTGGTGCAATAATGACGAGAGATGTGGCTATTGTGCTAGTTGCCATACAAAAAATATTGAAGACTTTGAAGTAATTAGCTGCCAGTCCTTGAGAAAGCCGACAAGCGAAGTGGGGTAGTGTGGCACATTCAAAATATATATATATATATATATATATCAATGACACGTTTTTAAAAACTCTTTATTCGGATCATATTTGAAAAATGATTGAAAATATAAAATAGAAATTAGAAGGAATAATTAGCATCCGACTCCAAATTGACGTGGCACTCTCTATTCTACTTGTTTATTAGGGTCAGTTAGGGGCCAATTTGTTCCCAAAATGTTTTTTTTTTCTCCTTTTTCTTTTCCCTCCTTTTTCTCCAATTTTACTATCCATTTTTCCAAACTTTAAAAGTCTATAATTTTATCATTTTAAGTCAAAATGAGATAATTTTTTTTAATTGCGGAATGAAAGAAGATCCATATTGCTAATTTTTTTCCGCACACATTTCAAGTTTTTACACATTTTCACTCTAAATAGTTCATTTTCACAAAACGTACATTTCCAAAACTCAAGGCATGTCCAATCTCCAAAACACCATCTCCAAAAGTTGACCCCAAACTGTCATAAACTAAAAAAATCTCAATACATGATAATAATACTCCTTAAAACAATTTTGCGGACTAAAATACATAGTGGTATCCCACACCGCCTTCGCTTGCTCAACATCTAAGTCTGTATTTGGCCCCAAGCACTATGTTGCAGGTTAATTACCTACAGTATCAATATAACTAATGAGCTTTCGCTTAGAAAGTATAAACATAGTTATCGTATTGAAAAATGAACATGAACTTCATATGAGGATGCATGATCCAATTATGGATTCTAAGATGTGATCCAATTATATTCAATTATGGATGTCTTATTTTCCATTATAAACTTATTATCTTACTTATCTGTGGGCCATTATGTGTACGTACCGGGTGTGCGCATTTCACAGAAAGTTAGGGTCTACAAGGCCCTAGCAATTATGGGAATTAATTTGGAACTTTAAACTAGAACATAACATGGCATGATCTACCCCTCGTGGAAGGTTAGTATGACACCCTAATTTGTCTTAAATTAGTTTTAGCCTTTAACTTAAATGAATTTGAGTATGCCTAAATCATACTCTAACTTAAAGTCTTATTCAAATACTAGGTCTAAGACTTACGTTCCTTGATTCTGAACTTATTAGTCATGATGCAATGGCATGACATAAATTTAAAAAAAAATCATGGCATAAATGTAAAGTATGGCATTTGCATAACATACTAGTAAAAGTGTGGCAAGTATGTAAATGTGACATACTTGTGAACCATGGCATAAACATAAGTATGGCATATACGTGATTGTGGCATGTCATAACATATCATGATACATAGAAATCACGTAATTCATAACATACATGTTATCATTCTATAAACGTAGGCAAAGCATTCTAAACATGGCATTTGCCTAATACATAATTTGAAAATAATACTATTTTTCATACTATAGGCGAGGTTTATACTCACCTAGCACACAACTTTTCCATACTTCAAACTACTTGGTGGTCTAAATCTTACTGACTAAAAAACGGATTCAAGACGAGTATTAACTTAATACCCCTTTGGATTACTGCTTAAACTAAGTCTTTACTTATAATTATTAAAAATACTTAGGCTTGAGTGCTTAAAATCTCATGCTAATTTTTTTTTTTAAATAACTTATCATAAAATATTTTGTCACATACTTGTCATATAAAAAAATAGTCTTTATTATTATTATTATTATTATTATTATTATTATTATTATTATTATTCTTAACTTATCATGAAAACTTTTGTCACATACTCACTACTTCATATGACTTTACATATCATAAACATATTACGAATGTTCAAGCACCCAGGTCTATGTATTTGAAGTAACTATAAGTAAATACTTAGTTTAAGCAGTAAATGGACCTAAACAAGGCCTCAATATTATATATGTTCATTTGCAAATGAAAAATACATGGGATACATCCCGTTTAATTCTTTGAAGTAGGATCCGATTACATAGGGATTTTAATATGTTGTTTTATGATGGCCCTTCCCTTTATTTTAAACGTTTCTGTATTAATTTTTTCTTTTTTAATAATATGATGGGACAAATAAAGAATGAGTGTGCAAGAGTAGTACTGATCTAATCAGGATGTATTTGTAATGACCCAACTACATAGGCTGTTACCATGCTTACTTATAAATACTTGAACTTATTATCGAAAACTTTACTTTTTTTATTTTTTTGATACAACATAAATAAACTAAACCTTTTGAGCAACTTCAACTTGCGTAAATATTACTTGTTTGACAAAATTATGAAGTCATTTTACATATAATATAATTTATATATTTTTTTTATTAAATGTAGGTAACAATTATCAGTAGATGCACCGAAAAATCCCGACTAGGTCAGCACCCCTCTAGCACCATTCTTCATTTACTTGTCCCAATATATTATTGAAAAATAAAAATAAAAATACAATAATGTTGTTAAAGGGGGAAATAAAAAAAAACAATAAAAAATGACAACAAAGCTAAAAAATAAAAGCCTAGACAGCCAGGGATTTGATTCCAAAGAATTAAGCCTAAACTTGCATCTTGCAATTCAATCTCAAATTTGCCTCGTTAAAAACCTTTTAGTCAAAACCGAGTGGAAAAAAGACTAACAGGAAAAAAGACTAGTATGAAAATCTATATAGCGGAAGACCAGCAATGTCTTTGTTTATTGCTGAAGCAATGAAATCCGGACAAGCAAACCACCTATTCTCGCCATCCAAATGCGTTGTGTGTGAAGTAAGTTTATCTGCCACATGATTTCCTTCACGAAACACATGAGTAACACAATAGGAGATTCCTTCGAGATAATTCATAGTACGCACCCATCTTGAGAGGAATTTCCATGGAACACTTCTACTCTTGGTCTGAAGTAGATTAACTACATATGTTACATCACATTCAAACCATAGATGAGTCCATTTGAATCTAATAGCACACTCAACCACCGTGATGGCACCCCATAATTCAGCTTCAAAAGCATTAAGAATTCCCAAAGGCTTAGCAAAACAACTTTTACAAAATCCTCTACATGTTCGAAAAAAAACCCCACATCCTACAATACCTGGAGAACCATTTCCTGATCCATCGACATTCACCTTAATCCAACCTATAGTAGGGCTCTTCCATTAAATCTCAATAATGCGCAGAGCTCTTGAAACTCTATTTGGGAGCTTGAAAGTTTTCAAAATTAGAAGATCAGCAAGGGAGTTTCTAACAACCCATGCCTCCCTTAGGTATGATATTGTCCGCTTTGTGTCTCGTGATCGCACGGTTTTGCTCTTAGGCTCATCCTAAAAGGCCTCATACCATTAAGAGGTGGTCTCTTTTGTTATGAATCATCACATATAGCTATCCCTAACCGATGTAGGACTGTACAACTTATCATTTTCCTTCTAGGGACTGATGAGATTTTATGCATGGTTAAAACATAACTAGGAAAATTTCACAAGGATAAAGCAAAAAAAATATCATTTCGGGATCCTTACGCAAGACGGCTCGCATACATTCAAAAGGATAAACCCCTAGCAAGAGAAAGAGTACGTACCCAATCTCCTCCAAAAATGAGCTGGTCTGATATTAAAATATATATATATATTTCGGGATCCTTACACGACAGAGTCGGCTCACATACAGTACTCTTTTTTTTGTTATTTTTTTGTTATTTTTTATAGGACACATACAATATTCTTTTTACTTTGGTTATATGATGGTTTATTACTTTGGTAAACTGTGCAGTTCCACATCGCTTGAGGATGTATATATGTGATAGTTCATAAGTAAATAGGCCACCTTCATAATGATGTGAGGCCTTTTGGGGTGAGCCCAAGAGCAAAACCGTACGGGCACGAGGCCCAAAGTTGGCAATATCATACCAAATGTAGGCATGAGTCGTTACAAATGGTATCAAAGCCTATACCCAACCGTAAGTGTGGCCAATGAGGATGTTGGGCCTCAATAGGAAGGGTGATCATGGGGTCTAACAAGAATGAAAGTTTAGGCTTATTTCTAGTATATTTTGATTTTGATTTTGATTTTTTTTTTTTTTTTTTTTTTTTTTTTTTGCGCTCTTTCGTAGCTACTTTTGTAGTCGTTATATTTTTACATATTTGTTCATTTTATTTTTATTTCAATAGTATGGAGTATATTATTGTTTGATGTGTCACTAGTTTTATTATTTTTCTAAATGTGTGACGTGCGAAAGCGTTTTTTCGTGAATGACAACTTTACTTTGGTAGAAAATAAAATGGAAAAAAAAAAATCACTTTTTGTAGTGTACCCCCTCAACTACATAAGGAACTCGATACATTCTTCCCTGTTTTTCCATCTCCTCCTTAATTTCGGCACTGAGACCTCTTGCTGGGTTTTTACACAGAGGTGATGGTGTAAAGATGAGAGATTTTTTTTTTTTTTTTTTAAGCTTTGAACAAGGTTAGTTGAGTGTTGGCATATTAGGGGTAGTTTAGTATATCTAATATAAATTCAGATTATCTAACGGAAAACGTGTGTTTTTAGACATCCTCTAGGGAAAAGGACTAATTTACACCCTTTCAATAAGTTTTGGGACCAATCAAATTAAAAAAAAAAAATGGTATCCTTACAAAGAGTTCATGGGTTAGTATAGTAATTAACACAAAAGAAAATTTATCCATGTCTCATCTAAATCATTAACATACATATATATATATATATATATATCTACCCATCTATATTTTGAGTAGAAAATTACAGTGCCTCAATTGAAAAGATTTTCTGCCTCTGCCACTGTTTCTTAATTATAAAGGCATGTGCTAAACATGTCGGCAGAGCTAATAGTTTTTCAGTGGATGACGTACCTCTTCCTCTCGTCCCTTTTAATCATGATGTCTTCTTCTCATTGAATTTTGATTAGAGAGTTTTTAACTTGGCATATTTGGAACTTCCTTTGAAGATAAAAGTTTTAGCTTTAATTATTTGAAACCGACCTCTGACTTTTGCTTTTCTACACATGTTTTCTTTCGGGGTCTACTTGCACATTTGCTATTATTTTCACATTTATACGTTTTCACTTTTATTTGGTTACATATAATATTTCTTTTTCTTTCTTTCTTGATAATATACAGGATGCGAACATGTTGATAGTACTAAAAGAGTACTGACCTAATCAGGATGTCTTGGTGCATCACTGATTCATATCACCATAATTTACACATTAAAAACTCTTGCCTACTGGCGAGTGTGATAAATTTCTTATCACCTTATAAGCGAGCATCCTAGACAATTCAAGCCATCTCATTGGAAAAACAAAAAAACAAAAACAAGAACAAGAACAAGAACCAAAAAAAAAAAAAGAGCATCCTTTAGTACTTCCCAGCCAATCGTCCTCGTCTCCAAAACCAATACAGCTTGAAAAATGTCTGCTCCAATTTCAGCAGTTCATGGCTCAACCGTGACGAAAGCCGCACCAAAACCGATTAGCCGAACAGCTGAATTTCATCCCACAATTTGGGGGGATCATTTCCTCCAATATACGTCCGAGTGCTTGGTATGTTTTTA
This sequence comes from Ficus erecta, assembly GCA_008635985.1. Taxonomy (NCBI): domain Eukaryota; kingdom Viridiplantae; phylum Streptophyta; class Magnoliopsida; order Rosales; family Moraceae; genus Ficus; species Ficus erecta. The sequence continues at coordinate 11,924 of BKCH01002286.1, read as the reverse complement.
CATCTACATCTTCTAATGTAAATAAATTCTAGATGTCTTGCTACCAAAAATAAATAAAAACTAAATGTCTATTCAAGTGGAGAAAAAGGAGAATTGTTATCGGAATACATCCTCACTAAATTGACACCTATTATAATTACGTATGGACGAACGGTTGAGATTTGTTCAATGGGTATATTGCTAACGCGATTTTCTTTTGTTAAATTGTTTTTATAGGAAGTTGATGACAATATAGAAAAACAGGTTCGAAAAATGGAAGAGCAAGTGAAGACGATGTTCGCTGATGCTGCCCCTAATCCATCAGAAACCCTCCAACTGATTGATACAATTAAACGCTTGGGCTTGGCTTATCATTTTGAGAATGAAATTAGTGAGAAGTTGAGAGAGATTAAGAAAATAAGTCTTGATGTATTCAACAATGACCTTTATAACATTTCACTTTGGTTTCGGTTGCTAAGACAAGAAGGATACAATATATCAACCGGTACATGTGTGCTCTAATTTGTCTGCAAATTCGTGCGTGTGTGAATATTCTTCCCAGATCACTGCATCTAACATGACACCCTATGGTTTTTTCAATTACAGTTTCATGCATGTTCATTTACTATATTTGTGAGATCACGCACTCAAATTTTTTTTCTTCACATGAATTTTTCCTGCTGAGTTTTGCTTCCAGAGATATAGTGAGAGTCTAGTGTTGTAAATATGGGCCGGACTAAGCGGGTAGCCAGTTGTCCGCTGTAGTAACCGAAAATTTCTACGGACTCATGATTTCTTTGTAAATAAGAAATTTAAGTTTGTATTATGTATTTATGTAATGTTTAATGAAAATTATGAGTATCAATGTGAAATTCATAATTTTATCAGTAAATGTTTGAGTTCTCATTTAAAAAAACTATGAGACTCAATAAGCAGTTTGCTTAGCCAAGCATGTGACCTTTGAACAAAAAGGGAAGAAAAATTCTATGATTTCATATTGGTCAAAGTTTGACCAAGAAAAGTCAAAGTTGACCAAGAAAGTCAAAGTTTGACTAAAATGGTCAAAGGGATGACTATACAGTATTATGGCAAAGCAGTATAGAAATATACTGTGAAAACTGTTTTTACGGACAAGATAACATGAATAGGATTTAAAACCACCATAGAAAAATCAAGCACACCAACATGAATAGGATTCAGTTACAGGAGCTTCTGGATCGGGGATTCATTCGTCAAAGCTACTCACCATGGGGAGCCCCAGTTTTGTTTGTTAGAAAGAAGGACGGTACTCTTAGAATGTGCATTGACTATCGAGAATTGAATAAGATTACCATCAAGAACAAGTATCCCTTGCCTAGGATCGACGATTTGTTTGACCAATTGAGAGGAGCTTCAATTTTTTCAAAAATTGATCTACGATCAGGATATCATCAGCTCCGAATTAGGGAAGGAGACGTTCCCAAGACGGCCTTTCGTACGCGATATGGACACTACGAGTTCCTCGTTATGCCATTTGGATTGACAAATGCTCCAGCAGCCTTTATGGATATGATGAATCGAGTATTCAAGGATTACTTGGACAAGTTCGTTATTGTCTTTATAGACGATATCTTGATTTACTCAAGGTCAAAGGAGGAGCATGAGGAGCACCTAAGGACTACTCTACAGATATTAAACCAAAACCAGCTTTATGCTAAATTCACGAAGTGTGAATTTTGGTTGGAGAAGGTTCATTTCTTAGGACATGTGGTCTCTAAAGAAGGCGCATCTGTAGATTCGGCCAAGATCGAAGCAGTAAGTCAATGGCCAGCTCCGAAGAATGTCACCGAAGTACGTAGTTTCCTCGGCTTAGCAGGCTACTACCGACGTTTCGTCGAGGGATTTGCTAAGATCGCAGCGCCACTCACCGCACTTACACGGAAAGGAAAGAAGTACGAATGGACGGCAAAGTGTGAAGAACACTTCCAAGAGCTGAAAAGTAAGCTGACTAGTGCTCCGATCCTCACAATTCCAGATGTGGAGAAGGGGAACTTCGTGATATATAGCGATGCTTCCAAGATAGGATTGGGAGCCGTTCTCATGCAGAATGGAAAGGTGATCGCTTATGCTTCACGACAGCTTAAGGATCATGAGAAGAACTATCCGACGCATAATTTGGAACTTGCGGCGGTAGTATTTGCGCTCAAAATCTGGAGACACTATCTTTACGGCACTAGATGTGAAGTTTATACGGACCATCAGAGTTTGAAGTATATCTTCACACAGAAGGAGCTTAACATGAGGCAAAGAAGATGGCTTGAACTGGTGAAGGATTATGACATAGACATCCGTTACCATCCCGGGAAGGCTAACAAAGTAGCCGATGCCCTTAGTCGGAAGTCGTCTTCCTCATTGATGTCAATTCAATCCTTAATTGGATCTCTCCAGAAAGAGCTAATGGACGCTAGAATAGAGCTTATTACGGGAAGTTTAGTTGCTCTAACCTTCCAACCTACTATCTTGGATGGCATGAAAGAGCGTCAAGAAGGAGATGCCTCGCTGCTTCCAACGAGAAATGAAGTCCTAGAAGGAAAGGAGTCAGATTTCAACGTATCTGATGAAGGCATACCCTATCGGAAAAATAGACTATGCATTCCTAATGAGGACAAGTTGAAGGAACAGATCATGAAAGAAGCTCATGAGACTCCGTATTCCGTACATCCTGGAGCCACAAAGATGTACAAAGACTTGAAGTAAAGTTTTTGGTGGCCCAAAATGAAGAATAACGTTGCCACATTTGTCAATAAATGCCTTACGTGTCAAAAAGTGAAGGCTGAACACCAACGTCCAAGGGGAGAATTGCAGAAAATTTCCATCCCAGAATGGAAATGGGACCAAGTGACGATGGATTTTGTGGTTGGTCTACCCCGAACTCCCAGCGGCAACAATGCTATTTGGGTGATTGTCGATCGATTGACGAAATCTGCGCACTTCTTAGCCATCAAACTTAGTTTCTCAGTAGAGCAACTAGCAGAACTGTATGTGGCGCAGATCGTTCACTATCATGGGATTCCAAAGGCGATCATCTCCGATCGTGATGGTCGATTCACTTCTAAGTTTTGGAGAAGTGTACATCAAGCAATGGGTACAAAGCTTACTTTTAGTACGGCTTTTCACCCTCAAACGGATGGACAATCAGAGAGGACCATTCAGACTCTAGAAGATATGTTACGAGCATGCGTGATGAACTTCAAGGGAACTTGGGATAAGAAGCTCCCTTTGATTGAATTCTCGTACAACAACAGTTTTCAAGCTTCGATTGGAATGGCTCCTTATGAAGCTCTCTATGGGAGAAGGTGTAGATCTCCAGTCCATTGGTACGAGACAAGAGAGAAAGAACTTGTGTCCACGGATTTTATTCGTAGAACCACTGAGGCCGTGAAACTTATACGCCGACGGATGGAAACTGCATTTAGTCGACAAAAGAGCTATGCCGACAAGCGTAGAAGGCCTCTGGAATTCCAAGTAGGGGACTTGGTTTTCCTCAAAGTTGCTCCATTCAAAGGAGTTATGAGATTTGGAAAGAAGGGGAAATTAAGTCCAAGATATATAGGGCAATTCGAAATACTAGAAAGAGTTGGTAACGTGGCCTATAAATTGGCTCTGTCCCAAGAATTAGCATATGTACACAATGTATTTCATGTGTCAATGCTAAAGAAGTACATCTCGGATCCATCCCACGTATTGGACCATGAACCAATTAGGGTTCACGAGGATCTGACGTATGAGGAAAAACCGGTTCGAATCTTGGCACGAGAAGAGAAGGTGCTAAGGAACAAAGTTATACCTTTAGTTAAGGTTCTATGGCGAAATCATGAGATTGAGGAAGCAACATGGGAACGTAAAGAAGATATGAAGAAAAGCCACCCAGAGTTATTCTAATTTTCGAGGACGAAAATTTTGTAAGGAGGGTGGATTGTAATAACCGAAAATTTCTACGGACTCATGATTTCTTTGTAAATAAGAAATTTAAGTTTGTACTATGTATTTATGTAATGTTTCATGAAAATTATGAGTATCAATGTGAAATTCATAATTTTATCAGTAAATGTTTGAGTTCTCATTTAAAAAAACTATGAGACTCAATAAGCAGTTTGCTTAGCCAAGCATGTGACCTTTGAACAAAAAGGGAAGAAAAATTCTATGATTTCATATTGGTCAAAGTTTGACCAAGAAAAGTCAAAGTTGACCAAGAAAGTCAAAGTTTGACTAAAATGGTCAAAGGGATGACTATACAGTATTATGGCAAAGCAGCATGGAAATACTGTGAAAACTGTTTTTACGGACAAGATAACATGAATAGGATTTAAAACCACCATAGAAAAATCAAGCACACCAAGTTAGAAATAAAGGGCAAAAGGGCTTAAGGAATTAAGAAAAAAAATTTATACAGTCCATTTTTACACAGATGAATTTTGGACTGCAGTATAGAATAACAATACTGTGTATTAATGAGCACAGTATTGGAAATATCTGTGTTAGCTCAAAAAAATGGACTGCATTTGAAGGAAAAAGCCAAACGAGGCCTTAAGAGGATGACATCACCTCACTTTAAGTTTATGACATCATTTCTTGATTAAAGAAAATTGGAAAGTATTTGATGGCTCTAGAACCTCCCAATGGCCGGCCACCTATGCCCCCCATTGTGCAAATTTTTGCTTCTTTTGGGGTCAATTTACAATTTTAAAGAATTCTCCAACCTCTATAAATAGGTGAGCTCTTGTTCACAAAAATTAGAAACCTTAGCTAGATTATGCCCAATTTTTCCCTCACCAAATCCGAACTTGAGAGGCCAAGAGAGAAGAGAGAAAATCAAAACCCAAGGGGGGAAATCTAAGGAGAGTGGTTGGATTTGAGCTAGAACACAAGGAAAAGCTTGGAAAAATTTTTGGTATCCATTTGTGGCCAAAGGGCCGGTTGTGGGAGAAAGAAAAAAAAGGAAGAGAAAGTCAAGGTGTTGGTCGGATTTTTGGAAACTAGAGGTGGCCGGAATTGGAACAAGGGTGGCGGCAAGCTTTGGAACCCAACTAGCCAAGGTGGCCGGTTGTTGGTGGAAGGAGAAAATCAAGAAAAGCCAAACAAATTTCTTGATCTAGATCAAGGTAAACCCTTTAAGCCCTAAGCTTTTCAATTTAAATTTCAATTGGGAAATTTAAATGTATTTCCAAGCAAGGGATGTAAGAGCATAAGCTCAATTTATTTTGTGCCCAAAGTTAGGAATCTAAGGTTGTGCTTGATCTAGAATTAGGGGTGGTTTGATTTTTATGCGCATGCTTGCTTTAATTTTCTTAATTTGCATGCTAAATATTAATTTATTATATGTCCCCAATCTGCCCTAGTGTTGGTGAATGATAATTTTGTGCTAGGTTGCTAGAATTTAATTAGTATGCTTGCTAGGTTTTGTGCAACCGAAATCATGCAACGTAGTTGATCCAATATCAATTAGGTTTGCATGGTGATGTTAGAAATTGTGATTAAAGAAAATTTACACTAGAAAACCGCTGCATGTGTGTATTAGAGCTCCCACGGTGGCTGGTTGAGCTAGATTCCACGTCTAGGACGTAAAACGAACTCTAAACCGAAAAACTGCCAGGTTCGGGTGGATCCTGACCAGTTTTACAGCAAGCCAATTTTGAGGCCTTTAGAGGCCGAATTTGGAAAAACTTAAAACACGAAAGTTGCTCGGAACAGTTTTATGAAAATCCGGATTTGCAAAATGAGGCTCCAATAGCCTCCGTTTTTATGAAAATCCGAGGCTGATCTGCCCAGACCTAGTCTACACGTCCAGTAAGTTTCAAATTAAAACTGACAAGAATCTAAGCAGAACTGGGTTTTTCTTAAAACACAAAAGTTTTAGAATTTTTCAAGAGCAAGAACTTTCATGAAGACAAGTTTTTCAAATTCAATCTGGATTTTTAAATACAACCTGAACTATAAAAACTGTGCATAGAGCAAGAAATTCCTGCACAGGATTTTCTAAAACAATGCAGAAAAACTGTATTTTTGCACCAACACCCCTATTTTGACTATAAAAACTGTTCCAAAGGTAGTTTTCAGCCTTTAATGATTTTTATAAAGTCACACTATGAAAACCACGAATTTTCAAGTTAAACAAAAGATTGTTGTCAAATTTTCCAAATTTGGATTTTTAAAAGCCAAAGTATAGTAACAAGAGGTTGACGGATAGTAACCGGGAAGGATACCCAAGTTACTAAAGCTTAGGCCGTAATAGGAATAGTAACCTGATACTATTCATATATACATGGGTTTAATACCCAAGGTTACCTCAAGTAACCTAGCAAGTAAGGGATCGAGTTTGGCTAACCACAAACTCTAGGGTTACGATTAGTAACCTAGTAAATGATCAAGACATGTGTGGGGGACATATAACTAGAATATTGGAAAGGTTACCAACATTTTTATAGGATCCTTATCCTATGTTTTTTTGTATATAGCAGGAAGTAACCTGCAGTTGCGATCTGAGTTAAAGCAACAAAACTTGGAACATAGCATATCAGGCAAGTATCAAACCTCACCTACAGTATGAAAATAGTAAATACTATTTTCAAATATGCTATGTTAAGCTATGCTATTTACACCATATTTTTAAGTGTACATGCTATGTTATATTATGATATGTGATGCACTGCGATGATATGCTAATATATGCTATGACATGTTATGCCATGTTACAAGAATGTCATGTTGACAAGAATGCCATGTTTTTAAAAATGTCATGGTTTCAAAAATGCCACGTTTACAAAAATGTCATGGTTTCAAAAATGTCATGTTTTCAAGAATGCCATGTTATGGCAAGTGTTAAGTATGATATGACACAGTGACATCATGAGGCATGTTCACTAATGTTAAATCACATGGTAAGATAAATCAAGTAAGGTGTCGTACCAACCTCCCGTGATCGTGGAGGCTACATGTTTCAGTTGTGATATTTACCTTCCGTGATCATGAAGGGTCAAGTTATAATTCCCAGAACTGTTAGGGCCTTGCAAACCCTAGCTTTGTTTGGAGGCTGCGCACTTTTGGTACGTACACTATGGGCCCACATGTTAAGACAAGATAATAAGTTCAAGATTGAGTCTATAATAAAGCATAAGACATTCAAATCAATCATAAATGGATCATGCATAAATTACATGATGATTGGCATGTTTTTAAGAGGTTTACAATGTTTTGTGAGATATGTTTGTACTTGCTGGACGAAAGCTCATTTGTATATTTCATACTGTAGGTAAGAAGCCCGCAGCTTAAATGGTGGGCCATGTGGATGATGCGGCAGGTGAAGGGCGGTGTGGGATACCACTACGCAAAATTTTCCGCAACCACTTTTGAGTTAATATGTATATATCTCAAAAGTAAATTATGTTATACAGTATGTATAAAGTTTGAAGACTTGAGAAATGTAATTTTCAGTATGGTATGCATGCATGACAAGTTTTCTCTACAAGATAATCTATGTATATATGTTTCTTTTAAAAAAAAAAAAATTTACCCCGAAATTTTCAAGTAAGTTTAGTTTAAGTATGCATGGTAACGGCCCTACGTAGGTCGGGGCGTTACATCCGCATTTTTTGCCCGAAGGTGGGCCCAGCATGTTGGGCCATCTTGATGTAAGTATAAGGGCCGGGCTAGGCTGGCTTTTTTCCTTTTTTTTTTTTTTTTCAAAAACTTGTTTACCTGGCCCGATTTTAAACCAACCGGGTTTTCGGGCCAGGCTGGGCTTACAATTTCAAATTTTGAATCCAATCAAGCCCAGCCCGACCTGGCCCGATTTTTCCTTTCTACCATTAAGGGTTGGGCCAACCGAATTTATAGGACTAAGTGAGACAATCTTCTGCCTTTTTAATCGGAAAAAAGTGATCTCTGATCTCTTAATCATGAACCAATTCACGCATTTCATTTTTTTTTTTTTTTGCTAGATCAACCACTCTCTCTTCTTTGGCAAATTTCTTGGTTTTTTAATAAATTGTTGTGAAAGAAATTAGTAGGTTCACCAAAATATCCCAATTAAGTCGACAACCCTTTATCATCCTCATCATGTACCCATATAGTATATTATTTAAATTAAATTAATTGATGATTACACACTAATGCTAAACCAGGAAAAAAAAAAAAAAAAGGACAACAAATTATAGCTCTTTTTTTTTTTTTGGTCTTCTTGGTAGAATTTATATTTTGTTTTTAATAAAGCCATATAGCCAAGGAATCTCTTCGATTCCTCTAGCTATATTTTCTTTTCCTTTTTTTTTTTTTCTTTTTTCTTTTGAGTAAATCGATTGCAGTGCTTATGTTTTACACTTTCTTGTGGAATATTGATAATACAGGTGTATTTCAGAAGTTCACAAACAAAGAGGGAAAGTTTGACAATGCCCTTGCAAGTAATGTTCAAGGAATTTTAAACTTATATGAAGCTGCGCATCTCATGGTTCATGGAGAGCCTATACTGGAAGAAGCACTTGCTTTCGCTACAACTCATCTTAAATTGACGACGACATCGCCCCAATTGAGTCCCTTTCTTGTGGCACAAGTAAAGCGCGCCTTGGAGCAGCCCATCAGGAAGGTCTTGCCGAGAGTGGAGGAAAGGCATTTCATTTCTTTGTATGAGGAAAACCCCACGCACAGTGAAGTTCTACTCAACCTTGCAAAGCTAGATTTCAACATTGTGCAAAAGTTGCATCAGAAGGAGCTTAGTGATGCCACAAGGTTAAATTTTACTTGCCGCGATTTATTGTTGTTATAGTCGACTTTTGGTATTTAAAATTTCTTAAAAATAAAATCTATTACCAAATGCCCATCTAGTTTTGAATACTCTAACATTGACTAAACTGGTCACAGTTGTTAATTTTTTTCATTGAAATTTTGTGATATTTAGACATACTTTTTCTTGATAATATTTCTGTAATTCTCGTGAATCTTTTAAGACGATTTTGGGAAATAAATTATTATATGTTAAAAATGACAAATTAGGTGGTGGAAAGATTTGGATGTTGCTTCAAATCTATCTTTTGCAAGAGACAGGCTTGTGGAAAGTTATTTTTGGACCGTGGGAGTGTATTTTGAGTCCCAGTACGCCCTTGCTAGAAGAATGATATTTAAAGTATTTGCAATGACATCCCTCATTGATGATATATATGATAACCATGGAACATTTGAAGAACTCCAGCTTTTCACTGATGTCGTTCACAGGTTTGGTGTCGTTTGATCACTCTTTCACATATTGACTGTCTTGTCAGCTTTAATTTGTTTGATATATATATATATATATATGAATATGTATATACACACATATATGTACCAATGTTTTTGGTTCGGGTGGAATATCAACTGCCTAGATCTCCTACCCCAGTACATGAAGTATTGTTATCGGGAACTATTACAATTATATGAAGAAATTGAGGAGCTGTTGGCGAATGAAGGCAGAGGATCATATCGATTCCAATGCGCTAAAGAAGCTGTAAGTAGTGACAAAATCATGAAATGACCCCAAAAAGATCTATACACGTATATACACTTATTAAGTGAAGAAGAGAAACTGAAGCCTTCACTCAAATTTATTATAATTGGAAAAAAGAAAAACAAAAACAAAAACAAAAAAAAAAAACAAAAATAGAGACAATTAGATCTGACCTCAATGCCTAACCTCATTCCTGGTGTTGGAACTCTACTCTTAAACATATCTATATTTCATAGGACAAATAAATATTTTTTATACTTGTTGTTATATTGTTTTCTTAAGCTGATGGGCGTGAATGCTGCTTCTACTTTCTCAACCTGAGTTATATATATTACGAATTATAATGTGAATTTTTTAGTACTATACCAATGTTCGCAGCATTTGAGTTGTTATTGATATATTTTTAAATAATTATCATGCCAATCAAATTTAAAAGATAGCATATGTCAGTAAATTAATAAATGACAACACGAGTATCAATTAGATGCCTCCCTTAGGGACTTTTAACACGTAATTGTACTGTACTTTTAGTTCATTTTGGTTGTATTTCACACTGTTTTCGGCGTCTTATGATTTAGAATTGTAAGATATTTTAGTTTTCTATTTAACAAATTGTTGCTTATCTAAATAAATACACAATTAATTAAAAAAAAAAAAAAAAACCTTATGTCAATTGAACAACTCCTAAAATCAATACTACTTGATCATTTTCTCTAATAAGTAACAATTCCTTAAAGTTTGTGACTCCATCAAGTGCTACCGAATCATTTGATTTATTGGTTGTTGCAGTTATGTTTCTTGTTGTGTTTGTCTTTTCTGTTAGTCATTTGTAGCTTTAATTTGGACAAGGATTGTACCAATATTTTGTCGAACTTAAATTTTCAACTTTATTCTTATGTTGTTTTGATTCAGAGGTCTAAATTGATATTTTTAAAATTTGTAGAATTATTATTTTGACTAACTTTTATGCAATTTAGCATTTTATTTTCAACTTTATTATTATAATTGTTTGAATTTGATTATAGCAATACATTCAACTTAATTTACAGAAATTATAATAAATAGTAGTCTTCAGTAAAAAAGTAGATAAACATAATATTTTAAGAATATTAAAAGTAAACAATATATTTATTAGGTAAATAATAAATATACTAGATAAATAGATTATTTACATAATAAATTTTCCATTTACCTAATTAATTTATTAGTTACTGCTATTTACTCCAAATATTGAGTAATTGATATAGATAGTCCCTAAATTCTTTAAAAGGTGACGGCTTGGTCATTGGTTTTTTTTTTTTTTTTTTTGGGCCGAGATGACCCTAAACTCTCTAAATGTTGGCTATTTTAGTCATTTCCGTCCAATTCCGTTAAATTTCTAATGGAATCTTGCTTAAATGCTCAATTTTTATAGTAAAAAGATCAAAATGCCCCCTCTCTTTCCCTCCCCCCTCTCTCCCTCTCCCCGTCACTCTCACAGCCCCCCATCCCGCGGCACGAACCCAAATCTAAGTTGTGTAGCCGCCCCCCAACCCCCCCCCCCCCCCCCCCCGCCTCGGCCCCCTGAACCTAGGCGCTCTTCTCCACAAACATGGCGATCTCCCCCTGCCACCCCCCCCCCCCCCCCCCGAACCTCACACCCCAATCCTAAAAACCCCGATATGATTTGGGCCCCATCCCCTCGCCGCGGACCAAACCCAGACCCAAACCTCGAACAAAACCCAGCACCACCCCCCCCCCCCCCCCCGGGACCAAACCCTGATCTAGACCCCTAACCGAACCAAACCCAAACCCAATCCCTGGACCAAACCTAGTGTCGCCATCCCCCCTATCACCGAGCTTGGACCCCCGACCCCCAAATCCCCCCCCCCCCCACCATCCATCAAATCCAAACCCCCCCCCCCCCCCCCTAATTCATGGTTCTGAGAAAATGGAGAGAGAGAGAGAGAGAAAGAACGGGGGGCAAGGGGGAGGGAGATGGAAAGGGAGATGAGCTTGCCCCACCCCCAGTTTTGATCTTGGCCACGGTTTTGATTCGAGGAAAGAGAGAGAAAGAGATATAATTTTTTTTAATTTTTTAAAATTAATTATTAGTAAATTTCAAAAATACCCTATCATTCTGTTAGAAATTAACTAAATTGTATGGAAATGACTAAAATGGCCAACATTTTAAGAGTTCAGGGTCATCTCGGCCAAAAAAAAAAAACAGAGACTAAACCATCACCTTTTAAAAAATTCAGGGACTATCTGGGCCAATTACTATAAAATATTTAAAAACATGCTATTTACTTTAATTATTTACTCAAAACTGTTATTTACTCATTTTTCCTGGGGCTTTTTTAGATTTTCACGGTTGCTAATGGTCTGATTGGATTGAATAATGGATATATATTGCATTCCAATACGCACCCCTTGTGTTTGCACCATACTGGAA